>JAWZYV010019238.1:0-42295 GCA_038373885.1 Cheiracanthium punctorium
ATTGAGAGCGAGAGATGGAGAAAAGAAAAATAAACTCACCTAACTCAATTTTTTCTTCAGCTATGATCAATCAAATTATTGTGGACATGATATTCATATTCACATTTTTGTTGAATCACCCATATACTGAATATCAACTTCCATTAAAAAATGATTTGTTGTTAGTTGATCATTATAGTGTTACACATCCTTACACCTTTCCACAAAAACTGTAGTGTTTGTATTTAATGAATGAAAGAAGTTGTACACTGTACTTAAGTGCTCTACAGTTGCAGTTATTTTCTCCTACTGCAGTTTTTTTGCACAATTAGTGAAGAACTCCGTGTTCATTATTTGTTCAGAAATTACCAGTAATTCGTTAATAGAGCTCCATCAATCCTCATTTTATGAATATTTTACTCTGGATAGATATCTAAAAGAATATCTTTCATTCATTCAGTAGCATTTTATTTCCCAATCGGGAGTTCATCTCAAATTAATAATATTAGTGTTTAGGAGGAGGGAACATAAAAATGAAGGCCCGCCTTCGGATACGCCCACCTAGTTTGTCTGCTAAAAGAACTCCCTCGAACACTTCGTCAAGCTTCCTATTTCGAGAGAGTTCTTTCCGTAGAAGGACTGTACATAAATATTTATTCGAAAATACTGAAACAGAAAAAAAAAAAATTAGAGTATTAAATATAATTAGGGTCCACTTTTAATACAAAGCATTATACTAATATCACAATAATAAGAGATGAACATCTCACCTAGGTCTCGCACAATGACACCTAGAGCAAACTGTAGGTAAGACTTTTACAGTTAGGAACTCCTTGAATCGTATTTTTTCAGTCAGTCAGTCACAGGGTTGGGTGAATTTGTCGTGTCTCTAACAAATCCCTCTGTTTGTAGCAAAACAAAATATAAGTTAGGAAAAAAAAATAGGGTTTTTTTTTCTAAAGAGTACGTTATATTTTTTTACCAAAAAAAAAAAAAAAAAAAAATTTAAAAAGATAAGAGAGCGAGAGATGGAAAAAAGAAAAACAAACTCACCTAACTCAATTTTTTCTTCAGCTATGATCAATCAAAATTACTGTGGACATGATATTCATGTTCACAATTTTGTTGAATCACCCATATACTGAATATCAACTTCCATTAAAAAATGAAAAAAGAAATTAGTAATTGTAAAGTTTCATTGTATTTCTTATTTTTCAATTGCTTAAGAAAATAAAATGTTGTATTACTAATGTTCGATTAACTGCTCTCGTTAAAACTCATAAAAGTTCATGGGGGGAACAAAATTTTATTCAAAATGGATTTCTCAGCCAGTCTGTGAACGTTAAATCCTGGTGGTTGTTTCAAGTGTGTTACGCCCACAACGGCGGATTTACAGTACGCGCACGTTACACTGTACGCCCCCGAAGAAATGCTCACTCTTGATTTCGGGTACCCCGTGGTGTCATCTTGCTTTCATTGTCGTAGACGGCCATATGAGGAGCGTCGTGAAAATGAAGTTCTATAGGTTCTACTCCTCTTATCCGTTGACTTAGAGATAATGTTTTGGTACAGTGAGATACTTCATATTTTTTTGGTACAGTGAGATATTCATAAATTTAGTCATTCCAGTACTAACGTCCTGACAAACAGAAAAGGACAAACCCCGAATGATACGGGTATCCACAGCAAGGGCGGCTCCAGTGAGGGGGCCATAGGGGCCATGGCCCCCCTCCGAAATTTGTTTTTACAACTTTAGATTCGCATACTTCACGATTTCACACGTTCAATTTGCATTTTGAACATTTTATAAGTAAGTAAAGACCTAAGTAAAAAGTTCGATGGCCCCCTCCGAGAATTCAGTCTGCAGCCGCCCTTGATCCACAGCCTGGATTTTTGTATGTTCGCAATCAATCAATATCATAAAATTCTTGGAAAATTACAATTATATTTCACAGGCGGAAAAAAAAATTCAGCCTGAATTTTAAGAGATATATATTAAAATATATTAATCTACTGACGGGTGTAGTGACTCACGTGGGATGTATTAACGTAAGCTTACTTCTCCCTCACTTAGTTCCTAAGCACCCCTCGAAAAATTTTGAATATAGTGAACACTTTTAATTACACAAAATATTTATTAACAGGGTACATTTTGTTTTACTAAATATTATAGTAAAAAAAAAAATCTGCTTATACAATCAAGTATTTGCGCTAATATTATCTAACTTCGTTTCTCCCCCTAATTTTTTTTTTCAATAGATACATTTGTTTTTCAAGAATATATTGGGTTGGCAACAAAGTAATTGCGTTTTTCCGTATGTCAATATTTCGCCTGGCCAAAACTACTGAAGTTAATTATGCGAAATTTGGCACGTACATGAGTTTTTCAACATAGGTGCTAGATCAGAGCGCATAAAGAAAGAATGCCTGGTCAATTAAGACTAAATTGCAGTGCTTTGATGAGAGTAATTTAGATGAAGGTCTTTATGAGATGTTAAACATGGCAGACAGACATGCAGTAGTCACTTCCTCGGGGCAAGATCCAAGCTGAAGATCCTTGCTACGCCTGATTGGCATCTTACGTAGCGAATTATTTAACAGGGCTGAAGAAAGAAATCCACGACGCTACCTCAGACGAAAGCCGAAGTGAAAATTCATGAAAACATGCAGTCGTGAAGAAGTTATGAAGCAGATGAAGAGTGAGAGCAAAATTCGAGGGAAAGCACCGAGTCAGGCAGTAAGCTAACAGGGTGAATCACAAAGGAAATGCAGTCACTGACGAAGGCGGCAAAAAGCCCATCCAGACCAGAAAAATTTGAAGATCTTATGGGATGTGAAATTTTAAGATATGAGAAGAAATAAAATGCCTTCCCCAGGCCTTTCAGGGTGGAGAGATGAGTCTATAAGGTTACTCAAAGACGAAGGTAGCGAACACTTGATGAGAAACATCTGAATGGCTGACCCATCGATGGAAGTAAACCCCAAAAATAACTTCATTTGTCGGTCAAAATGGCTTCGATGAATTATCCGCCTGGTCTGACGCGTAGGAGAGCTATGTTACCTATAAATTTTTGAAAGGAGACTTTTCTTTTCGTTTTAATAAAAAGGTCATTAGAAGACTCAGATCAAAACACTCATGAGCGTTGCGAGACTCACGAGTGCCGAGCGGTTAAATCATAAGATTCATCACCCGAGATCATCATCGGTCTTTCAGGTCATGAAATGACCCTACTAATGACAGTTGTAACTTTCTAGACGAAAAAACTTTAAAAAAAATACTGGATGTAGATAGTGGTGTCAAATGTATTCTAATCTGCAGAAGGTATGTAATTTGTTAGAGACGGGATTGGTTCTATTTAGCAATAAACTCAGTTTGCAACGTGAAAGAATCACACTGAGCGAACACTGATTCTATCGAATTCTTACTTATATATTGCTATAATTACTATAACGAAGTATTTAAATACTTAAAACTTTTTTTTATGTGTCGCCCAATTTCTTCATGTTTTGAATTTTTATGTTTAGGCTACTTTTACATAAGTAGCATTGAAAGACATTAACAATTTCGGAAATTGGCACACATAAATAAAAAATTATACAACTGAAGGATTGTTTCGGACGATTCAACATTCAACCATTCCTGAGCTGCACAACGTTCCACTACCTGCACAGGTAAAACTGAAAATAAACACAAGACCATTCGGAATAAAGGTTAGAAAAAGCAGAAGTAATAAAAGTTTAAAAAGGATGGGACACAGAAGAAATTAGCATAACGAGGATAGAAAGTTCAAAACAGGAAAGAATAATATATAAAATAATAAGATGAATATAATTTAGAATCATAAGATCTTAATGATAAATAGGTTAAAAATAGAACTAAATTAAAGAACAATGACATGAAAAACACAACTCTTTGAACTAAAACTTTAAACAGCAGTGTTTAGTGTTGTTACTTGATCATTATAGTATTACACATTTTTACACCTTTCCACAAAAACTGTAGTGTTTGTATTTAATGAATGAAAGAAGTTGTACACTGTACTTAAGTGCTCTCCAGTTGCAGTTATTTTCTCCTATTGCAGTTTTTTTGCACAATTAGTGAAGAACTCCGTGCTCATTATTTGATCAGAAATTACCAGTAATTCGTTAATAGAGCTCCAACAATCCTCATTTTATGAATATTTTACTCTAGAAAGATTTCTATAAGAAATGTCTTCATTCATTCAGTAGCATTTTATTTTCCAATCGAAAGTTCATCTCAAATTAATAATTTTAGTGTTTAGGAGGAGGGAACATAAAAATGACAGGCCCGCCTTCGGATACGCCCACCTAGTCTGTCTGCTAAAAGAACTCCCTCGAACACTTCGTCAGGCTTAATATTTCGACAGAGTTCTTTCCGGAAAAAGACTGTACATAAATATTTATTCGAAAATACTGAAACAGAAAAAAAAAATTAGAGTATTAAATATAATTAGGGTCCACTTTTAATACAAAGCATTATACTAATATCACAATAATAAGAGATTCCACAGGCTTGGGAGAATTTGTCGTGTCCCTAAGAAATCCCTCTGTTTATAGCAAAACAAAATATATGTCAGAAAAAAAAAGTTTTTTTTCTAAAGAGTGCGTTATATTTTTTTACAAAAAACAAAAAAAAATTTAAAAAGATTGAGAGCGAGAGATGGAGAAAAGAAAAATAAACTCACCTAACTCAATTTTTTCTTCAGCTATGATCAATCAAATTATTGTGGACATGATATTCATATTCACATTTTTGTTGAATCACCCATATACTGAATATCAACTTCCATTAAAAAATGATTTGTTGTTAGTTGATCATTATAGTGTTACACATCCTTACACCTTTCCACAAAAACTGTAGTGTTTGTATTTAATGAATGAAAGAAGTTGTACACTGTACTTAAGTGCTCTACAGTTGCAGTTATTTTCTCCTACTGCAGTTTTTTTGCACAATTAGTGAAGAACTCCGTGTTCATTATTTGTTCAGAAATTACCAGTAATTCGTTAATAGAGCTCCATCAATCCTCATTTTATGAATATTTTACTCTGGATAGATATCTAAAAGAATATCTTTCATTCATTCAGTAGCATTTTATTTCCCAATCGGGAGTTCATCTCAAATTAATAATATTAGTGTTTAGGAGGAGGGAACATAAAAATGAAGGCCCGCCTTCGGATACGCCCACCTAGTTTGTCTGCTAAAAGAACTCCCTCGAACACTTCGTCAAGCTTCCTATTTCGAGAGAGTTCTTTCCGTAGAAGGACTGTACATAAATATTTATTCGAAAATACTGAAACAGAAAAAAAAAAAAAATTAGAGTATTAAATATAATTAGGGTCCACTTTTAATACAAAGCATTATACTAATATCACAATAATAAGAGATGAACATCTCACCTAGGTCTCGCACAATGACACCTAGAGCAAACTGTAGGTAAGACTTTTACAGTTAGGAACTCCTTGAATCGTATTTTTTCAGTCAGTCAGTCACAGGGTTGGGTGAATTTGTCGTGTCTCTAACAAATCCCTCTGTTTGTAGCAAAACAAAATATAAGTTAGGAAAAAAAAATAGGGTTTTTTTTTCTAAAGAGTACGTTATATTTTTTTACCAAAAAAAAAAAAAAAAATTTAAAAAGATAAGAGAGCGAGAGATGGAAAAAAGAAAAACAAACTCACCTAACTCAATTTTTTCTTCAGCTATGATCAATCAAAATTACTGTGGACATGATATTCATGTTCACAATTTTGTTGAATCACCCATATACTGAATATCAACTTCCATTAAAAAATGAAAAAAGAAATTAGTAATTGTAAAGTTTCATTGTATTTCTTATTTTTCAATTGCTTAAGAAAATAAAATGTTGTATTACTAATGTTCGATTAACTGCTCTCGTTAAAACTCATAAAAGTTCATGGGGGGAACAAAATTTTATTCAAAATGGATTTCTCAGCCAGTCTGTGAACGTTAAATCCTGGTGGTTGTTTCAAGTGTGTTACGCCCACAACGGCGGATTTACAGTACGCGCACGTTACACTGTACGCCCCCGAAGAAATGCTCACTCTTGATTTCGGGTACCCCGTGGTGTCATCTTGCTTTCATTGTCGTAGACGGCCATATGAGGAGCGTCGTGAAAATGAAGTTCTATAGGTTCTACTCCTCTTATCCGTTGACTTAGAGATAATGTTTTGGTACAGTGAGATACTTCATATTTTTTTGGTACAGTGAGATATTCATAAATTTAGTCATTCCAGTACTAACGTCCTGACAAACTGAAAAGGACAAACCCCGAAAGATACGGGTATCCACAGCAAGGGCGGCTCCAGTGAGGGGGCCATAGGGGCCATGGCCCCCCTCCGAAATTTTGTTTTACAACTTTAGATTCGCATACTTCACGATTTCACACGTTCAATTTGCATTTTGAACATTTTATAAGTAAGTAAAGACCTAAGTAAAAAGTTCGATGGCCCCCTCCGAGAATTCAGTCTGAAGCCGCCCTTGATCCACAGCCTGGATTTTTGTATGTTCGCAATCAATCAATATCATAAAATTCCTGGAAAATTACAATTATATTTCACAGGCGGAAAAAAAAATTCAGCCTGAATTTTAAGAGATATATATTAAAATATATTAATCTACTGACGGGTGTAGTGACTCACGTGGGATGTATTAACGTAAGCTTACTTCTCCCTCACTTAGTTCCTAAGCACCCCTCGAAAAATTTTGAATATAGTGAACACTTTTAATTACACAAAATATTTATTAACAGGGTACATTTTGTTTTACTAAATATTATAGTAAAAAAAAAATCTGCTTATACAATCAAGTATTTGCGCTAATATTATCTAACTTCGTTTCTCCCCCTAAATTTTTTTTTTCAATAGATACATTTGTTTTTCAAGAATATATTGGGTTGGCAACAAAGTAATTGCGTTTTTCCGTATGTCAATATTTCGCCTGGCCAAAACTACTGAAGTTAATTATGCGAAATTTGGCACGTACATGAGTTTTTCAACATAGGTGCTAGATCAGAGCGCATAAAGAAAGAATGCCTGGTCAATTAAGACTAAATTGCAGTGCTTTGATGAGAGTAATTTAGATGAAGGTCTTTATGAGATGTTAAACATGGCAGACAGACATGCAGTAGTCACTTCCTCGGGGCAAGATCCAAGCTGAAGATCCTTGCTACGCCTGATTGGCATCTTACGTAGCGAATTATTTAACAGGGCTGAAGAAAGAAATCCACGACGCTACCTCAGACGAAAGCCGAAGTGAAAATTCATGAAAACATGCAGTCGTGAAGAAGTTATGAAGCAGATGAAGAGTGAGAGCAAAATTCGAGGGAAAGCACCGAGTCAGGCAGTAAGCTAACAGGGTGAATCACAAAGGAAATGCAGTCACTGACGAAGGCGGCAAAAAGCCCATCCAGACCAGAAAAATTTGAAGATCTTATGGGATGTGAAATTTTAAGATATGAGAAGAAATAAAATGCCTTCCCCAGGCCTTTCAGGGTGGAGAGATGAGTCTATAAGGTTACTCAAAGACGAAGGTAGCGAACACTTGATGAGAAACATCTGAAGGGCTGACCCATCGATGGAAGTAAACCCCAAAAATAACTTCATTTGTCGGTCAAAACGGCTTCGATGAATTATCCGCCTGGTCTGACGCGTAGGAGAGCTATGTTACCTATAAATTTTTGAAAGGAGACTTTTCGTTTTAATAGAAAGGTCATTAGAAGACTCAGATCAAAACACTCATGAGCGTTGCGAGACTCACGAGTGCCGAGCGGTTAAATCATAAGATTCATCACCCGAGATCATCATCGGTCTTTCAGGTCATGAAATGACCCTACTAATGACAGATGTAACTTTCTACACCAAAAAACTTTAAAAAAAATACTGGATGTAGATAGTGGTGGCAAATGTATTCTAATCTGCAGAAGGTATGTAATTTGTTAGAGACGGGATTGTTTCTATTTAGCAATAAACTCAGTTTGCAACGTGAAAGAATCACACTGAGCGAACACTGATTCTATCGAATTCTTACTTATATATTGCTATAATTACTATAACGAAGTATTTAAATACTTAAAACTTTTTTTTATGTGTCGCCCAATTTCTTCATGTTTTGAATTTTTATGTTTAGGCTACTTTTACATAAGTAGCATTGAAAGACATTAACAATTTCGGAAATTGGCACACATAAATAAAAAATTATACAACTGAATGATTGTTTCGGACGATTCAACATTCAACCATTCCTGAGCTGCACAACGTTCCACTACCTGCACAGGTAAAACTGAAAATAAACACAAGACCATTCGGAATAAAGGTTAGAAAAAGCAGAAGTAATAAAAGTTTAAAAAGGATGGGACACAGAAGAAATTAGCATAACGAGGATAGAAAGTTCAAAACAGGAAAGAATAATATATAAAATAATAAGATGAATATAATTTAGAATCATAAGATCTTAATGATAAATAGGTTAAAAATAGAACTAAATTAAAGAACAATGACATGAAAAACACAACTCTTTGAACTAAAACTTTAAACAGCAGTGTTTAGTGTTGTTACTTGATCATTATAGTGTTACACATTTTTACACCTTTCCACAAAAACTGTAGTGTTTGTATTTAATGAATGAAAGAAGTTGTACACTGTACTTAAGTGCTCTCCAGTTGCAGTTATTTTCTCCTATTGCAGTTTTTTTGCACAATTAGTGAAGAACTCCGTGCTCATTATTTGATCAGAAATTACCAGTAATTCGTTAATAGAGCTCCAACAATCCTCATTTTATGAATATTTTACTCTAGAAAGATTTCTATAAGAAATGTCTTCATTCATTCAGTAGCATTTTATTTTCCAATCGGAAGTTCATCTCAAATTAATAATTTTAGTGTTTAGGAGGAGGGAACATAAAAATGACAGGCCCGCCTTCGGATACGCCCACCTAGTCTGTCTGCTAAAAGAACTCCCTCGAACACTTCGTCAGGCTTAATATTTCGACAGAGTTCTTTCCGTAGAAAGACTGTACATAAATATTTATTCGAAAATACTGAAACAGAAAAAAAAATTAGAGTATTAAATATAATTAGGGTCCACTTTTAATACAAAGCATTATACTAATATCACAATAATAAGAGATTCCACAGGCTTGGGAGAATTTGTCGTGTCCCTAAGAAATCCCTCTGTTTATAGCAAAACAAAATATAAGTCAGAAAAAAAAAAGTTTTTTTTCTAAAGAGTACGTTATATTTTTTTACAAAAAACAAAAAAAAAATTAAAAAGATTGAGAGCGAGAGATGGAGAAAAGAAAAATAAACTCACCTAACTCAATTTTTTCTTCAGCTATGATCAATCAAATTATTGTGGACATGATATTCATGTTCACATTTTTGTTGAATCACCCATATACTGAATATCAACTTCCATTAAAAAATGATTTGTTGTTAGTTGATCATTATAGTGTTACACATCCTTACACCTTTCCACAAAAACTGTAGTGTTTGTATTTAATGAATGAAAGAAGTTGTACACTGTACTTAAGTGCTCTACAGTTGCAGTTATTTTCTCCTACTGCAGTTTTTTTGCACAATTAGTGAAGAACTCCGTGTTCATTATTTGTTCAGAAATTACCAGTAATTCGTTAATAGAGCTCCATCAATCCTCATTTTATGAATATTTTACTCTGGATAGATATCTAAAAGAATATCTTTCATTCATTCAGTAGCATTTTATTTCCCAATCGGGAGTTCATCTCAAATTAATAATATTAGTGTTTAGGAGGAGGGAACATAAAAATGAAGGCCCGCCTTCGGATACGCCCACCTAGTTTGTCTGCTAAAAGAACTCCCTCGAACACTTCGTCAAGCTTCCTATTTCGAGAGAGTTCTTTCCGTAGAAGGACTGTACATAAATATTTATTCGAAAATACTGAAACAGAAAAAAAAAAAAATTAGAGTATTAAATATAATTAGGGTCCACTTTTAATACAAAGCATTATACTAATATCACAATAATAAGAGATGAACATCTCACCTAGGTCTCGCACAATGACACCTAGAGCAAACTGTAGGTAAGACTTTTACAGTTAGGAACTCCTTGAATCGTATTTTTTCAGTCAGTCAGTCACAGGGTTGGGTGAATTTGTCGTGTCTCTAACAAATCCCTCTGTTTGTAGCAAAACAAAATATAAGTTAGGAAAAAAAAATAGGGTTTTTTTTTTTTCTAAAGAGTACGTTATATTTTTTTACCAAAAAAAAAAAAAAAAAAAATTTAAAAAGATAAGAGAGCGAGAGATGGAAAAAAGAAAAACAAACTCACCTAACTCAATTTTTTCTTCAGCTATGATCAATCAAAATTACTGTGGACATGATATTCATGTTCACAATTTTGTTGAATCACCCATATACTGAATATCAACTTCCATTAAAAAATGAAAAAAGAAATTAGTAATTGTAAAGTTTCATTGTATTTCTTATTTTTCAATTGCTTAAGAAAATAAAATGTTGTATTACTAATGTTCGATTAACTGCTCTCGTTAAAACTCATAAAAGTTCATGGGGGGAACAAAATTTTATTCAAAATGGATTTCTCAGCCAGTCTGTGAACGTTAAATCCTGGTGGTTGTTTCAAGTGTGTTACGCCCACAACGGCGGATTTACAGTACGCGCACGTTACACTGTACGCCCCCGAAGAAATGCTCACTCTTGATTTCGGGTACCCCGTGGTGTCATCTTGCTTTCATTGTCGTAGACGGCCATATGAGGAGCGTCGTGAAAATGAAGTTCTATAGGTTCTACTCCTCTTATCCGTTGACTTAGAGATAATGTTTTGGTACAGTGAGATATTCATAAATTTAGTCATTCCAGTACTAACGTCCTGACAAACAGAAAAGGACAAACCCCGAATGATACGGGTATCCACAGCAAGGGCGGCTCCAGTGAGGGGGCCATAGGGGCCATGGCCCCCCTCCGAAATTTGTTTTTACAACTTTAGATTCGCATACTTCACGATTTCACACGTTCAATTTGCATTTTGAACATTTTATAAGTAAGTAAAGACCTAAGTAAAAAGTTCGATGGCCCCCTCCGAGAATTCAGTCTGCAGCCGCCCTTGATCCACAGCCTGGATTTTTGTATGTTCGCAATCAATCAATATCATAAAATTCTTGGAAAATTACAATTATATTTCACAGGCGGAAAAAAAAATTCAGCCTGAATTTTAAGAGATATATATTAAAATATATTAATCTACTGACGGGTGTAGTGACTCACGTGGGATGTATTAACGTAAGCTTACTTCTCCCTCACTTAGTTCCTAAGCACCCCTCGAAAAATTTTGAATATAGTGAACACTTTTAATTACACAAAATATTTATTAACAGGGTACATTTTGTTTTACTAAATATTATAGTAAAAAAAAAATCTGCTTATACAATCAAGTATTTGCGCTAATATTATCTAACTTCGTTTCTCCCCCTAAATTTTTTTTTTCAATAGATACATTTGTTTTTCAAGAATATATTGGGTTGGCAACAAAGTAATTGCGTTTTTCCGTATGTCAATATTTCGCCTGGCCAAAACTACTGAAGTTAATTATGCGAAATTTGGCACGTACATGAGTTTTTCAACATAGGTGCTAGATCAGAGCGCATAAAGAAAGAATGCCTGGTCAATTAAGACTAAATTGCAGTGCTTTGATGAGAGTAATTTAGATGAAGGTCTTTATGAGATGTTAAACATGGCAGACAGACATGCAGTAGTCACTTCCTCGGGGCAAGATCCAAGCTGAAGATCCTTGCTACGCCTGATTGGCATCTTACGTAGCGAATTATTTAACAGGGCTGAAGAAAGAAATCCACGACGCTACCTCAGACGAAAGCCGAAGTGAAAATTCATGAAAACATGCAGTCGTGAAGAAGTTATGAAGCAGATGAAGAGTGAGAGCAAAATTCGAGGGAAAGCACCGAGTCAGGCAGTAAGCTAACAGGGTGAATCACAAAGGAAATGCAGTCACTGACGAAGGCGGCAAAAAGCCCATCCAGACCAGAAAAATTTGAAGATCTTATGGGATGTGAAATTTTAAGATATGAGAAGAAATAAAATGCCTTCCCCAGGCCTTTCAGGGTGGAGAGATGAGTCTATAAGGTTACTCAAAGACGAAGGTAGCGAACACTTGATGAGAAACATCTGAATGGCTGACCCATCGATGGAAGTAAACCCCAAAAATAACTTCATTTGTCGGTCAAAATGGCTTCGATGAATTATCCGCCTGGTCTGACGCGTAGGAGAGCTATGTTACCTATAAATTTTTGAAAGGAGACTTTTCTTTTCGTTTTAATAAAAAGGTCATTAGAAGACTCAGATCAAAACACTCATGAGCGTTGCGAGACTCACGAGTGCCGAGCGGTTAAATCATAAGATTCATCACCCGAGATCATCATCGGTCTTTCAGGTCATGAAATGACCCTACTAATGACAGTTGTAACTTTCTAGACGAAAAAACTTAAAAAAAAATACTGGATGTAGATAGTGGTGTCAAATGTATTCTAATCTGCAGAAGGTATGTAATTTGTTAGAGACGGGATTGGTTCTATTTAGCAATAAACTCAGTTTGCAACGTGAAAGAATCACACTGAGCGAACACTGATTCTATCGAATTCTTACTTATATATTGCTATAATTACTATAACGAAGTATTTAAATACTTAAAACTTTTTTTTATGTGTCGCCCAATTTCTTCATGTTTTGAATTTTTATGTTTAGGCTACTTTTACATAAGTAGCATTGAAAGACATTAACAATTTCGGAAATTGGCACACATAAATAAAAAATTATACAACTGAAGGATTGTTTCGGACGATTCAACATTCAACCATTCCTGAGCTGCACAACGTTCCACTACCTGCACAGGTAAAACTGAAAATAAACACAAGACCATTCGGAATAAAGGTTAGAAAAAGCAGAAGTAATAAAAGTTTAAAAAGGATGGGACACAGAAGAAATTAGCATAACGAGGATAGAAAGTTCAAAACAGGAAAGAATAATATATAAAATAATAAGATGAATATAATTTAGAATCATAAGATCTTAATGATAAATAGGTTAAAAATAGAACTAAATTAAAGAACAATGACATGAAAAACACAACTCTTTGAACTAAAACTTTAAACAGCAGTGTTTAGTGTTGTTACTTGATCATTATAGTATTACACATTTTTACACCTTTCCACAAAAACTGTAGTGTTTGTATTTAATGAATGAAAGAAGTTGTACACTGTACTTAAGTGCTCTCCAGTTGCAGTTATTTTCTCCTATTGCAGTTTTTTTGCACAATTAGTGAAGAACTCCGTGCTCATTATTTGATCAGAAATTACCAGTAATTCGTTAATAGAGCTCCAACAATCCTCATTTTATGAATATTTTACTCTAGAAAGATTTCTATAAGAAATGTCTTCATTCATTCAGTAGCATTTTATTTTCCAATCGAAAGTTCATCTCAAATTAATAATTTTAGTGTTTAGGAGGAGGGAACATAAAAATGACAGGCCCGCCTTCGGATACGCCCACCTAGTCTGTCTGCTAAAAGAACTCCCTCGAACACTTCGTCAGGCTTAATATTTCGACAGAGTTCTTTCCGGAAAAAGACTGTACATAAATATTTATTCGAAAATACTGAAACAGAAAAAAAAATTAGAGTATTAAATATAATTAGGGTCCACTTTTAATACAAAGCATTATACTAATATCACAATAATAAGAGATTCCACAGGCTTGGGAGAATTTGTCGTGTCCCTAAGAAATCCCTCTGTTTATAGCAAAACAAAATATAAGTCAGAAAAAAAAAGTTTTTTTTCTAAAGAGTGCGTTATATTTTTTTACAAAAAACAAAAAAAAATTCTAAAAGATTGAGAGCGAGAGATGGAGAAAAGAAAAATAAACTCACCTAACTCAATTTTTTCTTCAGCTATGATCAATCAAATTATTGTGGACATGATATTCATATTCACATTTTTGTTGAATCACCCATATACTGAATATCAACTTCCATTAAAAAATGATTTGTTGTTAGTTGATCATTATAGTGTTACACATCCTTACACCTTTCCACAAAAACTGTAGTGTTTGTATTTAATGAATGAAAGAAGTTGTACACTGTACTTAAGTGCTCTACAGTTGCAGTTATTTTCTCCTACTGCAGTTTTTTTGCACAATTAGTGAAGAACTCCGTGTTCATTATTTGTTCAGAAATTACCAGTAATTCGTTAATAGAGCTCCATCAATCCTCATTTTATGAATATTTTACTCTGGATAGATATCTAAAAGAATATCTTTCATTCATTCAGTAGCATTTTATTTCCCAATCGGGAGTTCATCTCAAATTAATAATATTAGTGTTTAGGAGGAGGGAACATAAAAATGAAGGCCCGCCTTCGGATACGCCCACCTAGTTTGTCTGCTAAAAGAACTCCCTCGAACACTTCGTCAAGCTTCCTATTTCGAGAGAGTTCTTTCCGTAGAAGGACTGTACATAAATATTTATTCGAAAATACTGAAACAGAAAAAAAAAAAATTAGAGTATTAAATATAATTAGGGTCCACTTTTAATACAAAGCATTATACTAATATCACAATAATAAGAGATGAACATCTCACCTAGGTCTCGCACAATGACACCTAGAGCAAACTGTAGGTAAGACTTTTACAGTTAGGAACTCCTTGAATCGTATTTTTTCAGTCAGTCAGTCACAGGGTTGGGTGAATTTGTCGTGTCTCTAACAAATCCCTCTGTTTGTAGCAAAACAAAATATAAGTTAGGAAAAAAAAATAGGGTTTTTTTTTCTAAAGAGTACGTTATATTTTTTTACCAAAAAAAAAAAAAAAAATTTAAAAAGATAAGAGAGCGAGAGATGGAAAAAAGAAAAACAAACTCACCTAACTCAATTTTTTCTTCAGCTATGATCAATCAAAATTACTGTGGACATGATATTCATGTTCACAATTTTGTTGAATCACCCATATACTGAATATCAACTTCCATTAAAAAATGAAAAAAGAAATTAGTAATTGTAAAGTTTCATTGTATTTCTTATTTTTCAATTGCTTAAGAAAATAAAATGTTGTATTACTAATGTTCGATTAACTGCTCTCGTTAAAACTCATAAAAGTTCATGGGGGGAACAAAATTTTATTCAAAATGGATTTCTCAGCCAGTCTGTGAACGTTAAATCCTGGTGGTTGTTTCAAGTGTGTTACGCCCACAACGGCGGATTTACAGTACGCGCACGTTACACTGTACGCCCCCGAAGAAATGCTCACTCTTGATTTCGGGTACCCCGTGGTGTCATCTTGCTTTCATTGTCGTAGACGGCCATATGAGGAGCGTCGTGAAAATGAAGTTCTATAGGTTCTACTCCTCTTATCCGTTGACTTAGAGATAATGTTTTGGTACAGTGAGATACTTCATATTTTTTTGGTACAGTGAGATATTCATAAATTTAGTCATTCCAGTACTAACGTCCTGACAAACAGAAAAGGACAAACCCCGAATGATACGGGTATCCACAGCAAGGGCGGCTCCAGTGAGGGGGCCATAGGGGCCATGGCCCCCCTCCGAAATTTGTTTTTACAACTTTAGATTCGCATACTTCACGATTTCACACGTTCAATTTGCATTTTGAACATTTTATAAGTAAGTAAAGACCTAAGTAAAAAGTTCGATGGCCCCCTCCGAGAATTCAGTCTGCAGCCGCCCTTGATCCACAGCCTGGATTTTTGTATGTTCGCAATCAATCAATATCATAAAATTCTTGGAAAATTACAATTATATTTCACAGGCGGAAAAAAAAATTCAGCCTGAATTTTAAGAGATATATATTAAAATATATTAATCTACTGACGGGTGTAGTGACTCACGTGGGATGTATTAACGTAAGCTTACTTCTCCCTCACTTAGTTCCTAAGCACCCCTCGAAAAATTTTGAATATAGTGAACACTTTTAATTACACAAAATATTTATTAACAGGGTACATTTTGTTTTACTAAATATTATAGTAAAAAAAAAATCTGCTTATACAATCAAGTATTTGCGCTAATATTATCTAACTTCGTTTCTCCCCCTAATTTTTTTTTTTCAATAGATACATTTGTTTTTCAAGAATATATTGGGTTGGCAACAAAGTAATTGCGTTTTTCCGTATGTCAATATTTCGCCTGGCCAAAACTACTGAAGTTAATTATGCGAAATTTGGCACGTACATGAGTTTTTCAACATAGGTGCTAGATCAGAGCGCATAAAGAAAGAATGCCTGGTCAATTAAGACTAAATTGCAGTGCTTTGATGAGAGTAATTTAGATGAAGGTCTTTATGAGATGTTAAACATGGCAGACAGACATGCAGTAGTCACTTCCTCGGGGCAAGATCCAAGCTGAAGATCCTTGCTACGCCTGATTGGCATCTTACGTAGCGAATTATTTAACAGGGCTGAAGAAAGAAATCCACGACGCTACCTCAGACGAAAGCCGAAGTGAAAATTCATGAAAACATGCAGTCGTGAAGAAGTTATGAAGCAGATGAAGAGTGAGAGCAAAATTCGAGGGAAAGCACCGAGTCAGGCAGTAAGCTAACAGGGTGAATCACAAAGGAAATGCAGTCACTGACGAAGGCGGCAAAAAGCCCATCCAGACCAGAAAAATTTGAAGATCTTATGGGATGTGAAATTTTAAGATATGAGAAGAAATAAAATGCCTTCCCCAGGCCTTTCAGGGTGGAGAGATGAGTCTATAAGGTTACTCAAAGACGAAGGTAGCGAACACTTGATGAGAAACATCTGAATGGCTGACCCATCGATGGAAGTAAACCCCAAAAATAACTTCATTTGTCGGTCAAAATGGCTTCGATGAATTATCCGCCTGGTCTGACGCGTAGGAGAGCTATGTTACCTATAAATTTTTGAAAGGAGACTTTTCTTTTCGTTTTAATAAAAAGGTCATTAGAAGACTCAGATCAAAACACTCATGAGCGTTGCGAGACTCACGAGTGCCGAGCGGTTAAATCATAAGATTCATCACCCGAGATCATCATCGGTCTTTCAGGTCATGAAATGACCCTACTAATGACAGTTGTAACTTTCTAGACGAAAAAACTTAAAAAAAAAATACTGGATGTAGATAGTGGTGTCAAATGTATTCTAATCTGCAGAAGGTATGTAATTTGTTAGAGACGGGATTGGTTCTATTTAGCAATAAACTCAGTTTGCAACGTGAAAGAATCACACTGAGCGAACACTGATTCTATCGAATTCTTACTTATATATTGCTATAATTACTATAACGAAGTATTTAAATACTTAAAACTTTTTTTTATGTGTCGCCCAATTTCTTCATGTTTTGAATTTTTATGTTTAGGCTACTTTTACATAAGTAGCATTGAAAGACATTAACAATTTCGGAAATTGGCACACATAAATAAAAAATTATACAACTGAAGGATTGTTTCGGACGATTCAACATTCAACCATTCCTGAGCTGCACAACGTTCCACTACCTGCACAGGTAAAACTGAAAATAAACACAAGACCATTCGGAATAAAGGTTAGAAAAAGCAGAAGTAATAAAAGTTTAAAAAGGATGGGACACAGAAGAAATTAGCATAACGAGGATAGAAAGTTCAAAACAGGAAAGAATAATATATAAAATAATAAGATGAATATAATTTAGAATCATAAGATCTTAATGATAAATAGGTTAAAAATAGAACTAAATTAAAGAACAATGACATGAAAAACACAACTCTTTGAACTAAAACTTTAAACAGCAGTGTTTAGTGTTGTTACTTGATCATTATAGTATTACACATTTTTACACCTTTCCACAAAAACTGTAGTGTTTGTATTTAATGAATGAAAGAAGTTGTACACTGTACTTAAGTGCTCTCCAGTTGCAGTTATTTTCTCCTATTGCAGTTTTTTTGCACAATTAGTGAAGAACTCCGTGCTCATTATTTGATCAGAAATTACCAGTAATTCGTTAATAGAGCTCCAACAATCCTCATTTTATGAATATTTTACTCTAGAAAGATTTCTATAAGAAATGTCTTCATTCATTCAGTAGCATTTTATTTTCCAATCGGGAGTTCATCTCAAATTAATAAATCTCAAATAATCATCTCAAATTAAGTTCTGTACCCAAAACAAAGTACTGCTGTACAAGACTATAATACGACCTATCGCGACTTGTGCTGCCCCAGTTTGAGCCTATACCGCAAAAACGAATATCAAGTTCCTGGTCCATAGTTCCACGATGCTCGACCACCTGCTCGATAGTTACAGATCCACCCTGATATTATGATTAAACAATTTCAGCTCCACATAGATATCTTAGAAACCCGTTTTCAAAAATGGAAAATTAAAATTACCCTTGTAAATGTAATGCGATTCACTTTACCAATAGCAGAAAGCAGTTTAAAAACCTCTACACACATAAGAGTAGAATTAATTGAACCAAAACCTGCAAATATTTGGGTGTCATGATTGACTCCCGTCTGACATGGAAAGCACAGGTGCTTTATACCCGAAACAAAATGGCTGGAACAACAAAAAAACTAGAGAAGTTGCTTTACCAAAATAAGCTCAGCCGTCAAAATAAAGTTAAATTATATAAATGTATAGTGCTTCCTGCATCGACTTATGCCAGCCAAATCTGGGGATATACCGCCAAAACCAATCTAGATTATCACGAAAACACAATGCAATTGTCAGCCGAATAAGGCCATGGGCACAGGTACCTGACTAATACTGTTATTCGGAAAGATCTCGGCATCTCTTCCTTTAGAAAAATTGTCCATCAAATTGGTGAAATTTCTTCAGCTATCTCAGTAATGTTCTGAACGAACAATTGGCTGAGCTGCCAGATTACGATTTCCTAGAAGTAAACTTTAAATGACGCACGGCGGTCTTACTCATAGATACAGACAAGGAAGTTTGCAACCATTATTCTAATTACTGTTTTTGTGTATTTTGTTTCTAAATTTCTTCATTACCTATGGTTCACATTTCCTATCTCACTTATTATCTATGTACATATTTCTGATTTACTATTGACATTGTGTAAAAAAAAAAAAAAACATTGGCGTGACCACACCTCACATGGAGGCCCCATTTATTATAGCCCCCGATGACGGCTCTGTCTGGAAAGCCGTTAGGCGTATCACGGGCAGAATAACAGAAATGGCCCCTCTTAAACACAGGGGTAGCTATCACAAGAATAAAGCTGATCTACTTGCCACCTGTTACGACACCCAATTCTCGAACTCTGTCAACCTCACCTCCCAGGCAGTAGCGTAGCCAGAAAAAAAAGTTTCAATTTATCTACTTACAACAACAAAGTAGAAAGAAACAATTAATTTGGAACAACGACCACAGTCCTTCTTTTCCTTCAGTATCATTAGTGAAACACTCATGACTGACATGGCGAGACATGCTAGCTTCAGCATTTTTGTGTCGAAACAACCACGTTTTGACGTAAAGTATTGCATCCCATTCTTGAAGTAGCAGACCTTTAAGTTTAATAAACATTGGAAATGACAGATGTTTTATTAGAATTTTTCACTTGAATTAATGAAGTAATAATTAAATTCATGGTACTAAAACCTGAAATTTCGGACATTTTTTTATCACCTCATATTTTCAATAGATAGCCCTGGCCCAGAAACGGAAAATAACCTAATTCAAGTCTCATCTCTTCACTGTAAATTCTACACTACTCTGTTCACCAGTCTTTCGAAAGGGGGACAATGTCACTACGTTGCAGAATAATCTACTTTTTCAAGCTTAAATTTTGCTAAAATTTATCTTTCAAACATAAACAGTGAAATTGTATAATTTGTTGCGTGTAAGAATAAATTTATAATATCTAATTTAAAAAATGAGCAAAAAGACCTTTATGATTAATTCACTTTTGAGTAACACGAAAATGTTATTCACCCCGCCCCTTCTTTATTTGCGCGATAACATCAAATCGGGGTTTGGTACGTGGACTTATATTTGATACCAAATTTAATCCGGAAGTGAATATGTTTCACGGAAAAATTATGAGAAGCGGGAACCCGAAAATTTTTATTCTTTTTCTTCCCCCTCGAACTCTTTACACACTGTGCGAATCGTCTTTTTTCCTCTCCGTATCGAAAGACGTACTGACCGTATTTGAAAGTGACGGAATGTGTAGGCGGCAACAAACTATGATAACTCCTCCTCCGACTACGCGTTAGAGGCAGTATTCTTCAGCTGCATCTCGTGGGATCGGACTGCGGACCAGGGGCGTAGCCAGGGGTGGGGATATCGGGATATATCCCCCCCCCCGAAATTTTTGGATTAGTGATGAAATTCCGTCTATTTATACAGATATAAGTTAATATCCCCCCCCCCCCGAAATTTTTTCCAGGCGCATATCCCCCCCCCGAAATTTTTTCCTGGCTACGCGCCTGCTGCGGCCCCCTCTCATATATACACATTCAGTTTGCAAAAATTAAAAAGATTGCAACTAGAGGAAGTCCAGGCTTTTTACTCTTGTTGATGTCTGGAACTTTTTTTGCAATTGAAAAAGGGCGGATCTTTGGTACCGCCCAACAATAATTGAATTGATCAGACATTCATCATTTTACTTCAACTGTTTCATTAAGACTTCTTTCAGTAAAGTTATTAAACTATAAGCTAAATAACTTTACTAAACTAACTTTACGAACTAAATAACTCATGTTATCAATATATAGCCACACCCTCATCTACCGTAAGTTTTATTGAATTTAAAACAAAATTGGACTTTACAATCGAACTAAAATAAGGTCATTAGATATTCTTAGGCAAGATTCCAAGGAGCTTGAAGAGGTGCTTTGTTTCTCTAAACTTAACATTTTG
This sequence comes from Cheiracanthium punctorium, assembly GCA_038373885.1. NCBI lineage: Eukaryota > Metazoa > Arthropoda > Arachnida > Araneae > Cheiracanthiidae > Cheiracanthium > Cheiracanthium punctorium. The sequence continues at coordinate 20,913 of JAWZYV010019238.1, forward strand.
ACTGTATCGCAGCAACTTAAAATATGTGATCTTTTTAAACGTCTTTTTCATTGCCACTGGTCTGTATCATTGATAGTTCTTCTACAGGAGCACTGAAAGAATTTCAATGCATTACATTCAATGTTCAATGGCAGTTTAAAAACAGGCATCCATTTGAAGCACAATACTATCTTACTATGTGATACTATGCAATACCTGCCGCAAAAGTTGCGCCCAAAGGAGAAAAATAAATATTTCGAAAATTGAACCCAGTTTGGCGATATTTTCATTATTTGGCGAGAAATCAAAAAATATCCAATGTGGTAATAATAAGGTATATGATGATTTCAACGGGAATCTTGAAAATCATTACTTGCACTCTAATCATCCGATTTAATCCTCTAATCATCCGTGTCTGTGCGCGCGCGAGCACTAATGTGTTGGAAAGTGCTTCATAATCGATGCGTTTGGCATGATTTATCTTTCTTGTTTATTATTATTTGTGGAGATTTTCAATTCAGCATTCTTTTTTGCTTCCCGACGCTTCTCCGTGTGTTAAGCAGTGAAACCTATGATACCGCTTATTAGTCAGCTTCTAGCCCATAATTTAGGACGGTGTTGCCAACTCTAGGATCTGAAATTCGAGAGAGGAAGTAACGTACCCTAAGCCGATTTTGGAAGAAAGAGAACATTCTTTAACGTGAGTCAGTCGTCTGCGGTTAAGTCCGCTGCAGATGCAGACATGCTATTGTTCTTCCACGCCATTCTGCTTTAAAGCAAGGATAATAAAACACAGCGAACTCTCACTTGCACGCGTTTTAATCTGGGACTGATTACCGAAAAGGCGTGGACAGCTTGAGCTACCCCTCAGAATTTGAGGGGGGGGGGCATGAGTGAAAAACATAAAAATTCAAAATTTTCGTTTTTATATGATCTTTAAAGTTATTGCAAAGATTTATTTAATGAAGATATTTAGGTCTTGATACTTTATGTTGCAACATTTCTAGATGATCTTTTAAGTTATTGTAAAGATTTTTAATGAAGAGAAGTGGAGAGCTATATTTAAGTCTTGTTACTTCATGTCGCAACATTTTTAACCCTCTCGTCACCCTGAACCTCATATGAGGCTCCTACTTCAAATAGCAATATTTAGAGAGAAAACAATTGAATTGAGTATTTTTGAGAATTTGTTTCAGTGATATCAATATCATTAATTCATGTAGAAAGTATATGAGGCTCTTAACTAGATGCATAAATCGTGCCTAGATTGCAGTACTAGTCGATTTAGATCATTTTTTACAGTTTTCGCTTCTTTGTTTCAGGAGAAAAATTAAGAAAATATTTACGCTGCTTGTTTCCCGTTTTTTTTTTTTTTAAGGTAAGTATAGTTTTTTTCTTATTCCTCAACCTTTACCTAATATGTGCATCCTTTTAAATTAATTTTAGCATAACAAAATGCTTCGAAAATGGAGAAATTAATATTAGAAAAATCTAATAGTAATCGACATTAGAATTTATTTTTTTTTTGCATGATTTATAATAGTATTTCAGATGCATTAAATGCTAGACAGATTTTTTTTTTCTCTGATTTTTCATAATTCGGTGACGAGAGGGTTAAATTGGTTCAGTTTGCGATGTCTTTGCCTAAGATATTTGCTCCAGTTGAGAGAGTTTTCTATTGTGGGGAACATTGGGTCGCCAGATAGGGTTTGCACTTTCAATAAGTAATGTAAAACATCTTCTAAATGTCAAAATTAACTCTGAACTTCCATGTTGTGATTTTTATGATGTCATCAAACAAACAGACAATTCCCGGAAAAAGCCATGCCTAATGAAAAATGCGATTAAATAAAATAAAATTTAATGTTCCAGTAACGTAAGGTTTTTTGTTTACATTTTAAAGTAATTCCAAAAATATTCTAAAATTTCGTTACAATAAACTAAACTATTGTGAAGATTAATGAATCAAAGGAAAATTTCAAATTAACGAATAAAATATTTTTTCAAAGGAAACCATTAAAACTGATTAAATCGATGAAATTTCCTTATCTATATCTATATAAATAAAATTAGACTTTTGTCTATACATTTCTTGGAATTAAAAAATTTTGCGATTTCTATCCGTTTCAAGCACCCGGGAATCCGATGCGACCCTCAAAAAAAAGTTTGTCTGTCTGTCATTCTGTCATTCTGTCGTTCGTCATTCTGTCCGTGACGCTTTTTTTGTTTAAGCATCACGTAAAAACGACTGAAGCGAATGTTATGAAATTGGGTGTCATGATAGGTGGTCACTCAACTTAAAACATAGGCGTCGAATTTTTAAAAAATCTTGATTAGATTTTCAGATTTTGCGAAAATCGTTTCAAACTGCGTAAATTTGTGTTCAAGCATCACGTAAAAACGACTGAATCGAATGATATGAAATTGGGTATCATGATAGGTGGTCACTCAACTTAAAACGTAGGCGTCCAATTTTTAAAAAATCTTGATTAGACTTTGAGATTTTGCGAAAATCATTTCAAACTGCGTAAATTTGTGTTCGAACATCACGTAATAACTGAGGTGAAAAAATGATATTTGGTGAAATGATAGGTGGTCACTCACCTTAAACTATAAGCATCTAATTAAAAAAATCGATCAGATTTCGAGATTTTGTGAAAATCGTTTAAAACTGAGTGAATCTTTGTTCCCGCATTACGTAATAACGACTAAAGCGAATGATATGAAATTTGGTCACAGGATACATGGTTGCTCAACATAAACTATAGGAGTCCAATTTTTTAAACATTTTTATTAGATTCTGAGATTTTCTGAAGATTCTCTCAAAATGGGGTTATATTTCTTCAAGCATCGCGTAATAACGACTAATACGAAATTTGGTGATATGATAGGTTGTTGCTAATCTTAATTTATAGGTGTTGAATTTTTAAAAGTATTTTGATTATATTTTGAGATTTTGCGAAAATCGTTTTAAAATGCTGAAATTTTTGTTCCAGCATCACGAAATAAAGACTGCAGGGAATGAAACGAAATTGGGTGACATGATAAGTTGCCACTCAACTTAAATTCTAGGCTTCCAATTTTTCAAAATTGTTGATTAAATTTTGAGATTTTGCGAAAATTATTTCAATATGCGTAAATATTCGTTCTCGCATCACATAATTACGACTAAAGCGAATGAAATGATATTAGTTAGTTACTCTCTAACCTGTAATATTTTAACAATACATAAAAACTATAACTTCGTTTTCTTTACTTTTGCAACATACTACATCCATTCTGTGTACTCCTACAATGCTGACGAAAGTTCTTGCTTTTTGGAAATTTGCATTCACTAACCCGTCGAGGACGGGTACTTCAGCTAGTAATGAATAAAATATTTTTATCATAAAAAATCATTAAAACTTTACTTTTCCCAAAATATAAAAAGGGGACGGGGGGGGGGCGAAATGAGACTGAGCTTCCCCCCACTTCAGAGGTTAATCGGGCCCTTGTTTTGAGGGAGCGATTTAAAATCGCGTATAACCGAGAGCCGCGTATAACTGAAAGGGTCTTACTTTCCTACTCTTCTTCTAAATTATGAGGGACAAAACATTTGAAAAAAAAATTATGCTTAATATTTTCCAGTTAAAGAGTGTAATATTCTATTTTAAAATATTTAACCATACAATTTAGTTTAACTTTTAGTTCAAAAATAGAATAAACGTATAATTTCATTGTACAAAGAAACTTTAATTGTACGAACATTTTTTATTACTAGAAGAAAAAGCCCGTTGTGGAGGCAATTACAACCTAGGAAAAAAAAAAAAAAAATCGCGAAAATATGCCTACACTGAATATATTTAATCTTCTTCAACCTAAAATAAATAACTTCATATTCTATTTTTATTATACACCCAAAACGATTTTCATGCTCTTCTGGAAATGCGCAGAAACTTTTCGCATTCGAACGACATTGTTTAGTGTATTCAGCTCTTATATTATTGCTTCAGCAGACGATTATTTTAATAAAAAAAATTAAACTATTACCTTAAAAAACTATTTTAAACGAATTGGAATCACAATTGTGTGACGTCATTTTCACTTGATAAAGATAATTTTGTCACGCAAATTACTCTCGGAAATAAAATGGAGCTGTAGAGAGCGAAAAATCGCTTAAAAATGAGGGAACGGGTGTATTTTCAGATTTTTAAAGTAACGCAGATTCTATTCTATATTTTTATACATGATTATGAAAAATTTCAAGCAGTTCGTACAAACCGTGGGAATTTTATGACAGTTTTAGACCATAACTTTTTCATCTGTTTGGATTAATGACGGCAAAAGTTTTGTTCAGAAGTGGTCGGACCGGAACTGTTAGAAGGGATCAGCGTAACTATATAGTAGGATGAAAACGCCATCAATACTGCAGTTTATTTTTGTTTAGGCAATACAATCTAATTCATTAAAATATGTTACTGGATTTGAAATCATAATTTTGGAGATAACGTCTCAATTTTTCTAGGGCTCCTAAATCAGTAGCATAAGATGGGCTAGAAAGATCATTTGCATCATTATCATCCTATTTATCATCATATTCACTGGTAACTCATAACAGTATCAATGTCTCGGTTTACTGGGTAATGTATTTTTATCAACATTTGTGTTTTAAAACACCGTGTCTTCGAGGACGATGACGAAGAAAAGTACATCTGTGTGACAGGATTTGAGAATTTAGCTGTTTGTTTTAGCGTATAACAGAGAGAGAGACAACTCAAAACGGCGCTTATAAGTGAAAGACCTGTAGAGTAATTGTGCCCGAGCCTTGTGCTGCTTTTTTTTTTTTTTTTTTTTTTTGAATTTGTATAAAAAAATCGCAAGGTGCACATACAATAAAATATTTTCATCATTTATTTATGCGCCGCTATGAAATAAATATTTCACTTATGCGCATTCTTCTTTTTTTTTACCAAAGCAAAAAATTTTAATTGTTTTTCCTTAAATAGAAATAAAAAAGTGTAATTTTTTAAATAAAATCTTTAACAATCTTTGCCGTATATGAAATGAAATGTGTTGTATAATCCAGAGTTCATTTTTCCTGCATCCTTTCGGTCTTTGACGTTTATTTCTATTTTGAATGTATAAGTATCAAGTTTTGTTGCAATAACTTGAAAACAATGCTACAGCAGCATGCATTTCTCTTTTATCTGAGTTCAATTATATTGAATAAAAATTGAAATCTAAAAATTGAAAATTTAATTTGTTATAGTTATAGAGAAGTAAAATTAATTATAAAATACTCTTTTTGAATTATGCAAATCGAATTAAAATATACTAAAAATGTATCGAAAAAATCAGTAAAAAGTAGCAAGAGTAAATGAATCAGAAACTACATAAATAAATTATTTTTTTTCTAATTAATTAATTAACCACACATGCATATTTGTACAAAGAAAGGGTAAAAAAAACTACCCGACAGGGATTTGCTGTAATATTCCTCGAAAGAGAGTTTTAGTTTATATGTTGATCAATAGATGGCGCAACACTCAAAGTAGAGCAGCAAAGTTCAAAACAGTTTTCAAGGCTTCAGAGGTGGCATGGACGTGTCAATATTTTTCACACTTTCACACGCGGTTCATTCAATTTTATTATGAATATTTTGTAAAAAAAAAAAAAAAAATCCAATTGCATTGCAAATTTTTAATCTTCTTTACAGGAAATTTCCTTTATTACTCATTAAATTTTAAGAGTTTATAAAATAAATGTGAAATTAAAGAATCATTTTACTTTGCTCTATTTTGAGGCACGGATACAAAAGGTGGATATGCCGCAAAAATTAGTGTTTCTGCATAATGTAAGAGGGATGCCCAGACCCCCCCTAAACACTCACCCTTATGTACGCCCGTGGATAACTTCATATTCAATTTTTATTATACACCCAAAATGAATTTCATGCTCTTCTAGAAATGCGCAGAAACTTTTCGCATTCGAACGACTTCGTTTGTTGTATTCAGCTCCTCTTATATTATTGCTTCAGCAGACGATTATTTTAATGAAAAAAAATTAAATTATGTTACCTGGAAAAACTATTTTAAACGAATTGGAATCCCAATTGTTTGACGTCATTTTCACATGAAAAAGGTAATTTTGTCACGCAAATGATTCCCTTTTTTGACTCACGGAAATAAAATGGAGTTGTAAAGAGCGAAAAATCGCTTTAAAATGAGGGAACCGGTGGATTTTCAGGTTCTTAAGGGGGTATAAAGATTGCAAAATAATTTAATAGAAGCAATATTTATAATCGATGTGACTCTTTTTAATCGCCACACACAGCAAATTATAAATATAAATAACCAAAATGATAGGTACGGCCAACGACTGACCTTGCGCCAGTTAGGCCAGAATCCTGGTCCTGAACCTGGACTGGTGGACCAGAATCTGGTCCAGGGTTCTGCCAATTTAACAGTTTAGAATTTTTGGATGGTTTTCTCCAGATATAATTTCAATATACATTAGAAACCCTTAAAAAGTCCACCCCCAAGGCATCCCCCCTTTTGCAGATAATCCTCGTGTATCTTTGCCTTAACCAAACAAAGCAAATCAAAGTTTCAACGTTGCGTCTTTGAAACGATGGGTACGAACGTGTCAAACAGGGTTCAATTGTCTTCCAATTATTTCGAAATTATAATAAAATTATAAATAAATCCTTATATATAGTACATGATATACAGTTTTACTAGGTGGTAACGCAAGCCCAGGGCATCAGATAATTATTTATGACTCTGTAAAACAGGTACATTAACCCTTTAACGCGCAGTGTTCCCGCTCTGGGAACACCCAACTGTGACGTTTTGACTGTTGCCAGTCACGAAGAATAGATTTCATTTCTATAAAAATAGTTGCGGGTGACATAGCTCCGCGAGAATCCTTTACTTTTTAGCACGTCATTTCCCGTCAGAAAATGGTCACGATTGATTTTAACAGCTCTGACATCTGCTGAAAAATGAAAGAGTGGGAGAGCAGCTGGATAGATTGCCCAATGCTGAAAAAAGGGCAGGCGTTGCCATCGCTCGGCTTAACTACCAGCAAGATGGCGGACGATCGAAACGTTCATCGCGTGCCACAGATCTAGAGACCCTTTTTTTACGCAACTGGCTGTGCGCGGGCACAGCCGCCAAAAAAGGGTCTCTAGATCTGTGTCTTAATAAAAGGGTCTCTAGATCTGTGGCACGCGATGAAAGTTTCGATGGTCCGCCATCTTGCTGGTAGTTAAGTCGAGCGATGGCAACGTCTGCCATTTTTTCAATATTAGGAAAGGGTTGCGCCTCAAAAGGTTAATAGTCGGCTAATGCTCTGTAAGCGAGTGATACAGAACGTTACAAGAGTTGATTTTGACGTTGTAAGAGTTATTACTTATAAACGCCGTCACTATAACGAAGTTCAAAAGTATTTGTAGCCCCTCAAAGCTAAAATCCTACGTACGCCACTGTCGTGGGGCCAGGGCCTCTGCTGACCATCCACGCCTTCGCGACTGGTGGTTCTGGAGCTCTGTTCTACCCCTGGTTGTTTTAATATCGTCGGTGGTTAACTCTGTCCCGCCTTGCGGTCACTTGAGATGCAGTCTTAAAGATGAGCGTCAAGGGGTTCCTGCAATTGGCTAAACGACCTCCCAATGACATCCGAATTGTGTGTGATTAAGGCAAACCTGCGCGAGGGGTATCTGCCTAAGATGAGGGTTGCCTTGTTAGGAGGACTTTCTAAGGGGTTCTAACGCGTATTCACGTTACATCTGGAGAAAACCTACACAAACTCCAGACCGTTAGATCGACGGCCGCGCGATGGGACCCGAACCCGGGACCTTCACACTTCGGCCGTCTACCATTTTCAGTGACATAACCACTGTGCCATGGTGAGGTGATGACATCCAAAGCTGTTAGCGTAGTCGATAACCAACCCACGGCTAACAACCCACAATTTCCCCAACAATTTGGGTGAATAGACAAAGCCAGATTATGACTAACGGGGGGCCTCGGGCATTGGTGAATTTGGGGGCCCCATCTATGAAATTTCTTTTTTTTTTTTTCATAAAATTTTGACATAAAAAATATATTTCAGAACAATATTTGAAATTGTTGTCCCTTTCCAGCCGGGGTCCCTGGGCAAAGTCCCGATTTGTCCATGCGATAATAAGGCTCTGTGAATAGAGCTCTTGATACGCGGAAGCATGTTTCCTAGTCAGATGGTCAGGTTTACGCAGAGCCCCCAGTGTTTAGCCAGAGCCCGAAAAAGCTCGGTTCCCGTTTCATGGACCGGAATGGGTTTGGCGGAGTCAACTTAACGCTTTAACGCGCAGTGTTCCCGCTCTGAGAACACCAAACTCTGACGTTTTGACTGTTGCCAGTCATGAAGAATAGATTGGATTTCTATAAAAATAGTTGCGGGTGACATAGCTCCAAGAAAATCCTTTACTTTTTAGCACGTCCTTTCCCGTAAAAAAAATGGTCACGGATATTTTTAACAGCACTGGCATCTGCTGAAAAATGGAACAACGCGAGAACAGCTGGATAGATTGCCCAATGCTGAAAAAAGGGCGGCCGTTTCCATCGCTCGACTTAACTACCAGCAAGATGGCGGACGATCGAAACGTTCATCGCGTGCCATCTTGCTGGTAGTTAAGTCGAGCGATGGCAGCGGCTGCCCTTTTTTCAGCATTGGGAAAGGGTTGCGCATCAAAGGGTTAATATAGCGCCCGACACACGTACCTCTTTTACCTCCCATACCCACAACAAGAACGGATCGACAGCTTTGGACAAGGGGGAGGGGGCAATTACCACCTCCTCCAAAAAAATGCAAGATAATTCATATATCATGTATTTGAAAATACTTTCTACAGTAGGAAATAGTACAGGTTGTGGCTTCCTCGTCGCCATATCTGCCCCAACATACCCGAGTTTGGATAAGACACTGAACTCAGTAGATGCCCGGAGTGTGAAGGTCCCTGGTTCGGGCCCATCGCGCGACTGTCGATCTGACAGTCTCGAGTTTTGGGCGGTTTTCTCCAGATGTACCCTGAATACACGTTACAACCCTTTAAAAAAGTGCTCCACAGAAGACAGGCCCCCCCCCTAGACAAATGCCTCTTGTGTAGGCCTGTCATGAAATAAAACAAATTTACAGTTCTTTAGGAACATTATCGACCACAACTTTAAAAGTTTTATTTAAGATTAAAAATTTGGACTTATTCGAACATCATATCACTAAAAGAAGAATTAGTGATGGATAATCTTCCGTAAAAAACTGTAAAAATTGGCAGATATGGCAAAGATGAAGCCTCACGTGCTGATCTCGAGAGTTCGCGTATAGCGCCACCTATCGATTTTCGCGCACGCTTTTCTGGGTAATTAATGTTCCTACCGATATTGTCCACCTCCCTTCAAAGTTTGGACACGAAGTATTATGTTCCTTTCTCCCGAATGTTATAGGATAATTTATGCTAATATCTGGACCTGAACCCTCCCTACCCCCATTTGCGGCGCGGTACTAGTTAGTTAAGCTGACCCTACGTCCCCAAGTATCGAGGACAGTCCCCAATTTCTTTATTTTTCTTGCAATTTGTCCTCAAAATGTAAAAAAAAGCAATTGGAGACAATTTTTAATTATTACATTTTCTCTAAATTAGACTACTGTTCATTATTTAAATAATTATAAAATGCCCCCAATTTTGTTTCAGAATTGGGGACATGTCCTCAATTCTACGTTCAAAAATCTAGTAACCTAATAGTTAGTGACCGGGCGAGACGAGGAGTTCATTGTAAAAAAATCTGCTGCAATGATTAACACTGTCGTTTACTATCTATCAATGCAGTCATTGTCAGTCGTAAATAAAATAAAGAGAAGAAAAATAAAACCCAGAAAAGGGTGTACTTTGAATGGGAACTGCCGATTGATCAGGAGGGCAGCCTGATTGGTCGATCGAGAGGGGGAGTGACTGAAAGATACGTAAATCCGTCTCCCCCCTCTCCTTTTTCTTTTTTCTTTTTTTTTTTTTTTTTTTGCCTTTTTCCATAAACGATAAGATAAAGGGTTATGCCGGCCGGTTAAGGCAGCAGATGAGCCATCATCGCTGATGTTATCTTGTCACAAATAAACAGTTTTCTATTTCTTTTTAAATTGTAAGCGATTTTTTTAGGACATCAGTCAGTACGATATAAATGAATAAACAAAATTTTCGACTTCGTTAGGAAGCGTTCCAAAAGCCTTTAAAAAAAAAAAAAAAAAAGAATGAAACATCGATATGGAAGGATACACTGGATAGGCTGATGCAAAAGGCATCATCGATGAAATGTGCAACCTCCATTGCCACCGCTTGGTTTAACTACCAGCTACATGACGTGCCTAGGAATTTGCTTGACACCAAAGCCTTACTGCATGGGCAAATCGGGACTTTGCCCAGGGATCCTGCCCCTTAAGCCCACCCCCAAATATGTATACTATATTAAATATTCTTTGTTCATTTCTTCACATTTTTATTCTGAAAATTTTAAGATCATAAAAACGAATTAAGTGTTCAAAAGAGACTACCCATTCTTTGAAAATTAGGATTTTTACAGAATCTGGTAAAAATTAAACTTCCCTTAGTCGACTCAACTGTGTTTTAAATTTTTGTCCTCGGCAGTTTTAAAATTTCGCCCAGATTTTGTAAATTTAAGAATTTTTTTCACGTTTCAACCTTTTACAGACCGCATCAGATCCAGGCACATTTTAACCCTTTGAGGCGCAACCCTTTCCCAATGCTGTAAAAAGGGCAGCCGATGCCATCGCTCGACTTAACTACCAGCAAGATGGCCGACGATTGAAACGTTCATCGCGTGCCACAGATCTAGAGACCCTTTTTTTGACGGCAGCTGGCTGTGCCCAACGGCTGCCCTTTTCCCAGCATTGGGCAATCTCTCCAGCTGTTCTCGCATTCTTCCATTTTCCAGCAGATGTCGGTGCTGTTAAAAATAATCGTGACCATTTTTTATGGGAAAGGACGAGCTAAAAAGTAAAGGATTCTCGTGGAGCTATGTCACCCGCAACTATTTTTATAGAAATCCAATCTATTCTTCGTGACTGGCAACAGTCAAAATGTCAGAGTTAGGTGTTTTCAGAACGGGAACACTGAGCGTTAAAGGGTTAAATTAGTTTTTTTGTATAATTTGTCTTCTAATGCGATAGTTCAAGAATGTCAGTCATTTAAATGGACGAAAATTGTACCCCCCATTTTTCACTGTGCTCCCGATTGGGGACAATGGTCATTTCTGACTCTACTTTTAGAGACTATGACTATAATTTTATGGGTAGTTTAAATAATAAGTGAAATATCAAGAATAAATAAAAGATTTATTTTTGAATTTAAGTAAAAAGATATGAATTAAGTTTGAAAGGGGGGAGACGGGGTGTATCAATATAGCTCCGTAAAAGTTTATGCAAATGGCTATTTTTATGAATTTTTATCGAGTTTCCCACTAATAATGGGCATGCAAATTCTATTTTAAAAAATCAAGTCGCCTTTTAACTATATCTGCTAATTGTTTCAAGTCAATATTGATAAAATTTAATTTTCAGTAAATTTTTTATTCGATGCTCCCAATGGGGAACATTGACCTGTAAAAGGTTATACCAGCGTTTCTCAACCAGTGGGGCATCGCCGAGTGCCCGTCATCTTCGCAAGTGCGACTTCTCTTGCTTGATGGAACGTTTTTCAAATACATAACCCGAATAGTCTACAGGTAATAAAATCAAAGCTGTGTGTATGAAATGTCCAATCGATGTCATCACTAAAGTTGACGTATATCATAACTGTACAAAGAACTTTTTGATTCACTGGAAGCGTAAACAACGGAAACCAAAGCGTTGAAGAGTCACTGGAAGCGTAAACAACGGAAACCAAAGCGTTGAAGAGTCACTGGAAGCGTAAACAACGGAAACCAAAGCGTTGAAGAGTCACTGGAAGCGTAAACAACGGAAACCAAAGCGTTGAAGAGTACAAAACATACGTCAAAAAGAAAACTGACGTACAGAAAAAAGGTGATACTATTGTTGAAACCAAAACTAGTAAAACAAAGAAAACAAATGGGAATAAAATTACCCAAGAACAATTCCATGAAAATATTTTGAAATATTTTATACACTCCATGATCCCATTACGTGCAGTGGACGATCCATATTTTTCAAAATTATTCACGGACTTGGAAATATCTAGATTGGCTTTACTCTAATGAGTCGACGTACACTAGGACGTCGTATCGAAAAACACTACGAAAGCCAAGTGACGAAGATAAAGTCCGAACTAAAAGAAGTTGACTATGTGTGCCCAACAATAGATATTTGGTCTAGCCAGGGGCGTAGCCAAGGGGGCGGGGTTAGGGGGGTCATAACCCCCCCCATGAGGAATTTTTTGCCATACAAAATGTATATTCTTCACTCCCTTATCACACACATGTATGCATATATGTGAGTTGCAGTAGTTGTAACCCCCCCCCCCTCATGAAAAGTTTCTGGCTACGCCCCTGGGTCTAGCAAAAAGAGAAGTTTCAGCAACAGCGCACTGGATTGCAAAAGATCTACGCAGAGTTTCAGTGGCATTAGCTTGTCAAAGATTCAAAGGCGCCCACAGGTACGATCGCCTATCCGATATAATTCAAGAAATAAACGGAGATTTCCACGTCAATACAAATAAAAGTGTGGAATCGGTGACGGGTTATGGCAGAAATTTCGTATAAGCTTTCAGAATGTTCGGTGTCAAATCAACAAATATTAATATTGTTGAAGTTATGCAAGACTTTCATCCACCAGAAGTCACTTCCGAATCAGATGTTAAGAAGACGAATCATTAATAATAGATGATCCTGAGAATATTAATTTCCTTCCTGTTCATTTACAATGCTGTGCGCATACGTTAAGCCTATGTGCAACTGCGGAAGCGAACAAAGTTTTAACCCTTTAACGCGCAGTGTTCCCGCTCTGGGATCACCAAACTCTGACGTTTGGACTAATGCCAGTCACGAAGAATAGATTGGATTTCTATAAAAATAGTGGCGGGTGACGTAGCTCTACGAGAATCCTTCACTTTTTAGCACGTCCTTTCCCGTAGAAAAATGGTCACGACTCTTTTTAACAGCACTGACATCTGTTGGAAAATGGAAGAATGCGAAAACATCTGGATCGATTGCCCAATGCTGAAAAAGGGGCAGCCGTTGCCATCGCTCGACTTAACTACCAGCAAGATGGCGGACAAAGCTTTTTTGACGACAGCTGGCTGTGCTCGCGCACAGCCAGCTGTCGTCAAAAAAGGTCTCTAGATCTGTGTCACGCGATGAACGTTCCGATCGTCCGCCATCTTTCTGGTAGTTAAGTCGAGCGATGGCAACGGCCGCCCTTTTTTCAGCATTGGGAAAGGGTTGCGCCTCAAAGTTTTAAGCAAGCAAAACACGCCATTGTCCGAAATGCAGGCTGCAGTCATGAGGAAGCGAAATGCTTTTTGTGGTAAGCTGCAGTACGACCAAAGAGTGTTGAAATAATACCGGACGTGTTAGGACACACAATAAGCCCACCTGGTGAAACCAGATGGAATGGATGAATTTTAGTACAGTGTGTATGGGACCTCGAGAAAGGACATATCCTACTTTATGTCGCTAAAAATGAAGAGATCCCACACCAGTCATATTTTAATTGTTAGTTTTTATTTAAATTCACATAAAACAATTGAAAATTAATTAATTGTTAACTGTAGCAAATGGCAATTGACAATTAATTAATTGTTAATTGCTGCTACTACAATTAACAATTGATCCATTCTTAGTTGTTACGGCCACAATTAACAATTAATCAATTGTTAATCTTTAATTGTCCTTACAATTAAAATTTGCCCAACACTGCTCCACTCGATTCCTATACTTTTTAGAACATCATTTCCCGTAAAAAAATGGTCAAGAATATTTTTAACAGCACTGACATCTGCTGAAAAACAGAAGAATCCGAGAAGAGCTGGATAGATTGCCCAATGCTGAAAAAAGGGCAGCCGTTGCCATCGGTCGACTTAACTACCAGCAAGATGGCGGACGATCGAAACGTTCATCACGTGCCACATATCTAGAGACCCCTTTTTTGTCGCAGCTGGCTGTGCCGGCACAGCCAGCTGTCGTCAAAATAGGGTCTCTAGATCTGTGTCACGCGATGAACGTTCCAATCGTCCGCCATCTTGCTGGTAGTTAAGTCGAGGGATGGCAACGGCTGCCCTTTTTTTAAGCATTGGGAAAGGGTTGCGCCTCAAAGGGTTAAAGTTTAAATTTTTCTAATTTTCCTCCAATGGAAGTATGAATGCATTGTAATCTAAAATTTTCGCCAGCTTTACAATCTCCAAGTGAACAGAAATATTTCATACTAATATTTCTCTTTGCGAACAATCACGAATCAATTACAAAAAGTTTTCATTTTAGGTTTTAATTTTTTTAATTCACGCTTTTAACTATTTTACTAAAATTAGATCAAGACTAGGAAGACGGGTGAGTCATTACACGCACATACACATTGCCTCTTTTACGTTCATTTCTAACATTTAAGAACTAAATATATTATTTTGAATATCACAACTACATATTTCTGTAAATTATTGCATTAATTGTTAAATAACATTAATTGTTACATAACATTAATTATTACTATGAAAGTTAAACTGCATGGTGCTTAAAATCTTACTTTTTCCTATTTTTCTCTGTTGGAATGAATTCTTATCTGAATGAAATGCAAATCCCGCGGGATCTATAAGTCTCAATCCCGAAATCCCGCGAAGTGAAAAACAGTGCGGGATTGCATTCCCCACTTGCAAACGTGACTGCAACACTCCAGGAGCTCTACCACCATAGTATCGGAAAGCTTTCGGTAGCGAATATATCGAGCCTTCTCTTCTCATGACGTCACAGTCCGGGAAATATCCGATATGCCCTAGCACGATCCTGTCGTAATTGTTCGACTGTCGTATTGACTATCGGAAATAATGCTGTTTTTTTCCCGACACTTTGGATGAAGGCGAAAATTCGCACTCCGGTATCGGAGAGTACAAGATGGAAGGGTTTTTATTGTGTGTATCGTGGAGTGTCAAGTACTTCCACAAAAGGACCCCACTCCCTGGCACGCCGGGTTTGTCAAAAACCGGCTTCCACTCTTGCAGGATGTCTCCGGAGTCTTCGAAAATTCTGAACACAATTCCCTTCGTTTAACCCTTTGAGGCGCAACCCTTTCCCAATGCTGAAAAAAGAGCAGCCGTTGCCATCGCTCGACTTAACTACCAGCAAGATGGCGGATGATCGAAACGTTCATCGCTTGCCACAGATCTAGATACCCTTTTTTGGCGACAGCTGGCTGTGCGCGCACAAGCCTTTGGCTGCCTTTTGGCGCCAAAAATAAGTCCCCAAAAATTAGGTTTTCGAAGACCTACGACCCATAGAACCCGAGATTTCCTGAACATTCCATATTGATGCAACTAAAAGCCAAATTTTACTATTTAACGCGTAGAATACGAATTTTAAACTGTTTTAAACCCCAGAACAGCGGGCTGCTCCCAAAATTCGTAACACAGGGTGAGTAAATTTCCGTTTTAGAACGGTTTTTAATTAATAATTAAAAAAAGAAATTAAAATTTTAAAATTCTGATTCTCAGGTGCACATTATCCGCATTCATGGGCTTATATATTCAAATTTTCAGAGTTCTGTGCAGTAGATTTGTCTGGAGACCGCACACAGACAGATTTACAAACATTCATTTTTATTATTATAGAGATAGCTAGATTTGGCGTAAACCTGATGAAATTTTCGTGCCATTTCATGCTTCTCAAATGCACGATTTGTTTTATAGTAGCATTCGGGCGAAACTCGCCAAGCATGGCAACGTAAAAAACGGTTTTTTACTTTTGCGGTTACCACTCACTTCAAGCATAAATCTTTTCATGAGGCCAAAGTTCGCCAAACATGACGATCTAAAATCGGTTTTTAATTAATAATTTAAAAAGTAATTAAAATTTCAAAATTCTGAGCCTCAGGTGTACATTACCGAAGGAATGGGCTCATATGTTCGAATTTTCAGAGTTCGGCGTCCAGTAGTTTTTTCTGGACATCGCACGCATGCAGATTTTCAGACATTCATTTTTATTGATATAGATTGACGCAAAACTGACTAAATTTCCGTGCCATTTCATGTTTTCCAATGCATGCGATTTTGTTTCACAGTATCATGCTGGCGAAACTCGCCGAGCATGGCATCCTGAAAACGGTTTTTAATTAATAATTTAAAAAGTAATTAAAATTTTAAAATTCTGATTCTCATGTGCACATTATCGGACTCATGGGATTATATATTCAAATTTTCAGAGTTCTGCGTGCAGTAGGTTTGTCTGGAGACCGCACACATACAGACAGACAGATTTACAAACATTCATTTTTATTATTATAGATTATGATTAAAACATTAAATAAAGGGGGGAAAGCAAATGCGTTTTAAAATAATTTAGTGTCATTCCCCTACTCTACTAGATTGAAATGTGTGTTGATCATCTCGCGGGGCCGTTGGTCTAGCGGTCTTTAGTTTTGGGCGGTTTTCTCCAGATGTAACGTGAATACGCACTAGATATCCAGAAAAGTCTTCCCCCAAGGCAGCTGCCCCCTGTTGTGTTTGCCCTTTCTCTGACGTGGATTCATAAGCGGTTCCTCGTGAACAAGCCAACAAATCCGAACACATGTTCCAACACAACAACAACAATAATGTATTGTTGCGGAATTACTCTGCTACTCCTGGGGTTCGTCGTTCTAAAGTCCTGTTTGTGTAAAAAGTTAAAGTAAAAAGTCACTTGTCAGGATGGACACAAACTTTATTGCTTCTAGAACTTCGTAGAACAATCAGCTGTACACAATTCACAAGCACAATCTAGCAGTAACGTGCTTTTAACAATCCGCTTGGATCTGAAGCTCTCACAAATGCTGTATTTCTCACACAAAATAAGTCACTTTCACAGGCGAAAATTCAGTGTAAATATTCAAGAAATATCGTACGCAATCCCTTAAGACACAGCAATGAAGAATTTACACACAGCACTTTGAAAACAGCTTCATAAAGCAAGCTAAAACACAGCTTCTATAGCACTATCAATTCACAAGCGTACTGAGAGCTCTTCACACATCGAGCGTTCAACTCGCACTGAACTTTCGGGGCAAGCGCGCTGTCTATAAATAGCCGACGCAGGAGGTGCGAGCAGTTTCCAGAAAAGTCAATTTCTCGAAGGTTCTACATAAAGCGGGAATTCTGATTACGTCATAGAAGAAAATGTTAGGTTATTATGCGTTCTTAATGCAGGAAAAACAACTTCCAGGCCCCATTGGGAAAATCGCGCCAAATGACCAAAAAATCGCCAAGCTTGGCGACTTTTGGCGAAATATCGCCCAATTGGGCGCCAAAAATAAGTCCCCAAATGTGAAGAGATCTAAGCTCTAGGACCAATATTTCTCGAGTTTTCTAGAACCTCCATTGAAAAACAATGGCAAACCGAAACCTCCATATCTCCGGTTCTAATTGGCCGATTTTGATGCAATAAAAAGCAAAGTTTATGTATTTGAAGCGTAGAATACGAATTTTAAACCATTTTAAGCCCCAGAGCAGCGGGTTGCCCCGAAAATTCGTAACAGTATGTTCAAAGATATGGTGTTCTGTGATCTGTGATTAATTAAAAGTCCAGCTGTTTTTCTTCAATGTTTCTCACAAGTCTTTAAAATTTCGTCGTCGAACTACAACTTTCCTTGCCAATGTTCACTTGGCAGTTGGATCTGAGTTCTTTTTTTATTTAAAAACGTAGGCCAGACATTTAGCACAGGAAAAAAAAAAAAAAAAAATCTGGAGTGACTCCACTCGACTTTCCGAACACTTGCGATTAAGATCATGACCAAGCATTTAAATAAATTTTAATCGATGAATAATTCAAACATATATACCAAATTGAAGCTCAATCGAATGTACACGTTTAAACGCTAGCGCACTTTCAAGAATTTCTCCCATAGGCCATAATGTAAAAGAAATCTTTGTCGTAGCCCTGTAGAAAAACTATAAGTCCTATACACACCAAAATCAATACCGGTCTTACGATGGTGATTTATAACATATATACCCAATTTGAGCTCAATCGAATGTACCGTTTAAACGCTAGCGCACTTTCAAGAATTTCCCCCCATAGGCCATAATGTAAAAGAAATCTTTGTCGTAGCCCTGTAGAAAAACTATTAGTCCTATACACACCAAAATCAATAGCGGTCTTGCGACGGCGGTTAATGACATATATAACCAATTTGAGCTCAATCGAATGCTTTGACCAGGACCTATCGTGTTCACTCACATACACACAAACACACACACACACACACACACATACATACATCTCGTAAAAATAGCATAAATGAATTCAGAATACCTCAAAACGTGTCAATACACCAAAATCTCGAATTCGAATTTTTTCATGATTACAATACTTTCCTTACATGGTACATGTTCGGAAAGTAAAAAGAAAGCTGCATGAATTTGTCGCCAAAATTTTAAAGTAAATAAAACATCCGTAGTAATTTTGCTGAGCTCAGCTGATAACAAGGATATTAAAAGAATGAATAGGGGGGAAAAACCATGATGTGCCAATATTTCCCTCAAAACATGGAATTTTCCGGATACAGTTTAACGCTTTGAAGACGGGCGGTCGATTTTTCAACCAAGCCATAAAACACTTTAAAGGACGGGTTTGGTTCATATTTCGACCAACTAATGCTTTCCCCCTCTGTAATTGTTCACCTGTACTGGACCGGAGGGGAGAGATGTCAACATTCATCCATCAATTCAGTTGCACCCCAGTTCCTGAAAAGGAGAATATACACGTTAAAGTAATCCCCTTGTTCAAGAAGTTCGTTTTACTTCGGGGGCGGGAAAGAGTAATCCATCAATGATTGTTGCACAAATAGCAGCTTCAGCTAAGAGTCACTGAAATGGGGGAAAGCATTTTTCAGATTCTCTCGTCCTTCTGAAACAGCATGGCCAAAATTTCCCCGCGGGAAAAGGTTAAACCAGTTTAAGAAGTTACCGCTTCAGACGCATTCCCGTTTAAGAAATTGATGTTTTCGGTACCAATTCCCACCCACCCCCCTATTTCTATAATGTTAAAATAACCCACGTAAAAAGTTTCGTGCTAAACTATTTCATGCTTAAAAAGTTTATTTCACTTCTTACTTTCAAAACGTGGTTACATCTGCTTTTAAATTATGGTTTCTTCGCCCACATTCTGTTGGTAAACTTCAAAGCATGATGTGAAAGGACTAAAAATCTTTCGTCCTTTCCTAGAAAATGTGCCTGAGGATTTTTTGTTTTTTCTAAAATTAAGACAACTGGATTTACAATTAAAGATTGCGCATAGATACAAAAAATTATGATTTTTTTTTTTTTTCAATCAATTCAAATGGTGTCTAAAGCAAAATTTCTCATTTAATAAAGGCATTCTGTGGTAACTATGTTATTCTACTTTATTAACTAATTTGTTTAATGTGCATATTTAAATTTTTTAAATTGAAACTATAGGTATATCTTTTAATAATGTCAACAAAAATATTCCCTGAATATCTATACAGAAATTTTTAAATTTGCTTTTCAATAGTAACCCCGTTTAAGAAGTTTTTGATTTCCATTCTCTTGGTAAATTTTTACTGTAATTTCCTTTTCCCTCCCAGAGATATATTTTCAGTGAACTGAAGACATTAATTAAGCATCCATCACTGAACACATAAAATTATGTAAATATAAATCAATGCAGTACCACTATGAGCATGACAATTATTTCTTACTGCAGCACTTACGTAAGTAAGTGAATTTCATGAGACTTACGTTAACTAGTGTACTACCGGTGTACTCAGAAATTTAAAGGCTGGAAAACATCAATTTAAAAAAGACTATAACAGTTTTGTGGTGAAAAAACGTTTCGTTGCTATAGTTCAATTCGTTTTTGTCTGTTGATTTTTATTTCTTTGACTTTTTCCTTTTAATTAGCGCATTATAACATGGGCGCCAGTAGAATTTTTTTTTAGGTTCGGGGGGGGGGGCGGAGGGGCTTCAAAATTTTTTTCTAGGGGGGGGGGCAAGTTTCACACTTGTAAAAATTTGAGTTCCGATTTCGCTTTCTGGGGCACGCTTGTTTACATCATAACACAATATACTAAATCTCCAGGGTGTGAGGGAGGGGGCACATGCCCGACCATCCCTCCTTTATGGACACCCATGCATTTTAGTGGTGGTTTCTTTGATATAACACTTCAACCTATTCTTTTTCGTTAATTATTGTTTCCCTGGGCAATCGCTTTATATTTGCACTGCAGAACTACTCAGATACTTAACAAGAATACTTTTAAGCTTCAAGTAACCCTTCAAAACGTGTTTATCTCTACTTATTATAAAAGAAGGTGTCTGTGTGTGTGTGTGTGTGTGTGTGTGTGTCTGTCTGCAGCGTTACGGACAAACGGCTACACCTAGAAACACCAAATTTCGTATTCGGGAAGATGTAAATATGTAGTTGTGCACCTCGAAGCGATTTTTTCAAAATTCGACCTAGATTTTTTTTTATTTTATGTTTTATGCGATTTTTGGCATTTTTTCTCACCTAATTCGTAATAACGGCGGAAATTACGCTCGCAGCAAAACGGCATTTGTATCATCGGATAGAGGAGAAAATTTTCTTTTAAAAACAGTTTGTTCTGAATACTTAACCTGATTTACGATTTTTAGGAATTTTTTTACTAAACATCTGCTTCGCGATTTTTTTTTCGTAAAATAATTTTAAAACTGTCGCATCTTGAATTCTATCCGTCATAACTTTTAGATATTTTGACAAATCGTGAAACATTCTTTTCTCCCTCTTTTAAAATAAAAACGAAAAAATTATGTAAATTAGATGAATTTATACGAATTTTAATGCAGCCTAATGTTTAGAATTTAATAGCATCAACGCGATCTTACACCATTCATTACATTGCGATCACGGCACGAGAATTTATGTTCGGCTGTTGCCACAGAAAGGATTAGAAAAAAGGGTTTTTTCAACCAATCGAGTTTTTAAATGGGATATCAGAATTTCAATTCGCAAGTGAGGATCTATGACGTCAAATGCTTTAAGATACCTAAAAATTACGCCATAATTTTAACTCATTTATTCCAGCTCTATTTTCAACACAGGGAGACGATATTTTGATTAAAATTTACTGTAGAAATAAACTAAGAAATTCACGATTATTGTTATTAGAAGTGGTATTTTAATCCGGTGCTTATTTAAAAATTGAAATGTTTTCACGGCGCTGAAAATGTTCATTTTAAAAGTTAC
>JAWZYV010019239.1:0-24338 GCA_038373885.1 Cheiracanthium punctorium
GGGGGGGTGTTAATAAACTGCCAAGTCAAATATCGGTTTTTACCAACTTATTTATTTTTTATCAACTATATTACTAACTTTTTACTTTTATTTTGCCAACTGGATTTGCTTAATTTTGCCACGTGTACCAGAAGTAGAAAGTAAACTATAGTTTTCGTTAACATTTTCTTTTTCACAAGTTTCCCAACTAGACATCTAATTTTGCCAAGTATAATAGAATTTTGCGAGTGTTATGGGGGGGGGAGAGACTCCCCTCTACCACCCTTTAGCAAGGGCCCTGCACGCTGTTACTCAGATGTATAATGATATCAGTAAGACGAACATAGCATCTTTGGCATTGGTGTTCTTGTTTGACCCCTATTATTTTCAAATCAGTTTATGTTAAACCAGATATCTTCTCCGATTTTAGATCAGAACTTATTGTCATTGAAGAACAATTGAAATCAATCTAGTCTGATAGCCCTTGCAGTTACATTTGGGTGCTGACAGATAGCATCAGTGACATCCAGCACCTGAATGGCTGGACGAGTGTTTGAGAGAGAACCTCACTTTCTATATACCATAAATCCTCAAGGATATTTATCAATATCATGGGGTTTACATTCAGTGAGTGCCATCTCATATATGACTTCCTGCAAAAGAAGTGCAGCGGATACTTTGGCCAAGGAGGGATCATCTCTTCCTACTGATTTGAGCGATACATTGACGTACCATGGAATTTATTCCAAAACAGAAACACTAAATCTAAATTCTTGGAGGACCCCTTCTGATCCCGGAGGGTAGCTGGTGTGACAGTAAATCTCTTGGACGTGCCCTTACTGAAAAGGCCACAGAAAAATGCAGACCATCATTGGTACACTTATCAGTGGACGCTTAAGGTGCCTTTCTACACTCATCAGAGGAAAAAATATTTTTTCATGTTCTCCAATGTGTACGGAGATCCTCTTCTAGGAAGTCGTATATGAGATGGCACCCACTGAAAGTACACCTCATGATGTATAGAAACATCCTTGACGATTTCTTGGAACTCCATAGATATCTTGGTAAGACCAAGGATCACATGAAGTTATGATTTCATTGTGATCTTTGGGCTCCTGGACCTGCTATAGCCTAAGGTTTGGGGGGGTGGAATAAGTTAATTCTAGATCATGAGCTTCCAATTATAGGTTAACACAGATTTGTTTCTTCTTCTTGATTTTCGAAGCAAAACATTCGTGTAACATAGTACATTAATTAAAATTACTTCAATCTTCTTTTTTACCATGATGCATTGAAAAATATTCACACATTCTGAAACTAAAATGCACTTGTAGGTAAAATATTTTGCGAAATTAATGAAATACGAATAATCATGTTTTTTCGAAACTACATGCTGCAGAAGACCAAAATAATATTAAAATACCATATAATACTCATGTTACATAATAAAACAAGAGGAATTATTATAAATTCTAGCTTGTAAATCTCAAAACATTATAGCAAATTTTTAGGACATTTGAACTGCGTAAATATTTCACAACTTGTGGAAACAAGTAATATATTTATAAGCTCAAATCATCTCAAACTTTAAAATAAGAAATTGATTAAATGATATAATTAGAAAATTTCTATCTATAGGTCGAATATAATAATATAAAATACGTAAATAAATATTTATTTTAAAAAATTGAATAAATATAATGAATATTCTCTTTTTTTTCAGAAAATTATGAACAGTTTATTCTTGCTTTGAATATTATATTTCAGAGGTCTATGACTGTCATGTAGATCACATATTTAATATTCATTGCCATTTGTTTTGTACTTCTTAAATTTAATCTATTTAAAATCGAAATTGAGTTAAAATACTCACATTTCTGCTCTCTTTTTCCCTCACTTTGGATTCCAAATTTCGTATTTTGCTTTTCACCGTATGCAATGGCCTCTTATTTTTTATTTTTTCAGTCTGTCTGGCACCTCCTGTGTTGAAAATGGATTCTGTGTCAGTTTGTAACTTGTAGCAGATTCCCCATCACTCCCTATTATTGCTTATTTTGGCATATTGCATTTTGATGTCATGCACTAACTTTATTTTATTTCTTTTCATTTCTTGAGAGCAGGCAACCGACCTTATAGGTTTACGGTTTTGAAAATTTCTTACCCTCCTACTAATACTTAAGAGCCTTCCAGAATTTACAAATGTTTACATTTTTTCCTGAAACCAGAGCTGCCAGAACGCATGTCCAGGGTATCTCGTTTTTAATTAGAAGTTTATACATATATATTGGTTAAAAATTATAAAATTTATTTATAAATGGGTAAATATTTAATGCAATAAAAATAGGAAATAGATAAAAAGTAAAAATTACCATAAAGTATATATTATTACTTTATTTGTCTTTTTAAAGAAATTTGGTTTTTCATTGGTTAATTTAATTAATGTTTTAGTGACTAAAAATCAAAAGCAGATCAGATAACCCATGAGAGAAAAATAAAAATAAAATAAATATAAAAAATAATATTATTTTATTTTATTTTTATTTTCTATTAATTTTTTGAGACTAAAAGTCAAAAGCAAATCACTTAACCCATGATTCTATTACAAAGCCAACTCATGCCAATCGGTAAAATTCCCTAGCATAAGTTTTGATCAGAGTCTGTGTCCAGATCCACAGAAGCACTAGAGGAGAAGATTTTACGAATGGAAATTGCTTTTTTTTCTAGTTGGCTTACACATTTAATTAATTTACCTCGAATGTACGGCCTTTCAAAAATGCAGCTGATGCAGGATGGCAAAGATTGTGCTGGAGACAACTTTATGTGAAACTTTGAAGTTAGTGGACCTTCTGTTATATAACACTGGTCAACAACAACAAAAACAACATAAATGGGGTTTCTGTTCTCGTGCTTAAATTCTGATTCGAGAAATTGAAAAACACTTAAATTTTCATTTTTAGTTCGTAAAGTTTGCTTTTGTCTGATTTACGTCGATAAGTATATTTTAATTTATTTCATAAACGAAAGATGGCAGCACTTTGATTAACCCTAAAATAAACTGTATTATTATTTGTAACTCTGTAGTATGGCTTATAGTATTATTTATAGTATTATTTGTAGCATTATTATTTGTTTGTATTTTTATTTGCTCATACGAACATAAAAGAAATCCAAAAAATATTTACTTTTAGACATTAACTTCTTATTAATTTACATTTATATGTTATTGTTTATCACAAATCTTGAATAAAAAAGACTTTTATATCTAGCGAAAACTTTGAAAACTTTTCAGATCATAATTTAGAGTGGTATTATATATATATATATATATATATATATATAATTAGTTATATATATATATATATATATAAATTAGTTATTTTTGCCAAAAAAATTGAAAATTGGCTTTAATTTCTACAAAAGCAAACTTTCATTAAAAAAAATATATTTTTTCCTTAGTTTTGGCGTAGGAGAAACTAAAATTTAACATTTAGAAGTCAGACCCAAAAATCGTGTTCACCGGTGTAATGAATGGGGAATGCTAATTTATTACATACTTTCAAAATTACCGTATCCCCGTTTGATTGCTTTAATTTTATTGATCTGAATTTGTTGTAACTCTGTAATTGGCGTTGGTCATCTTCGCCAAGATAATGTTCTCGACAATTTCATGTTCTATGCTGGCATCTTTGTTAAGTCACTCTACTGCTTGTCGATTGCAGAGTGAACACATTATTGAATAACGTTGGGACACCATATATGTTGTGTAGATCACATATTTAATACTAATTGCATCGGATGTCTAATGTAATTTTATGTTTTGCAACTAAATGTTTCGAATCTGAGTATTGCTATAAAAACACTCTAATTCAATTTAAGACTTAATGTTTTCGTGATAATTACCCATTTTCCAACCTTTTAAAATAGCAGAAAGAAAGTCACATGAAAGAAAGAGGAATAAGTTAAATTAATGAAAAATATTCAGAACCCTGAAATATTGAAAAAGAAGGTATATAGGAAGGCTGCCACGTGCAAAGAGCAACATGATGGCATAAACTCCAATCACTATCGTCGCATGCAGAAGAAAGTAAGCAAAGTAAATATAAACAGAAAAGAAAAACACCGAGATAACATGAATTTTTCTTTATGGACTTAGTATTTGCCAGGAAATCACTATAGACAGCATATATTGAGTTGAAAAAAACAGAAAAAATTTCAAAAGCATGTAACAGTACGAAGAACGAATAATATTAATAACCAAAAAACAATTGTTAAATTTGCAGGAAAAATAAAGGAAATTTAGAACTGAAAGAAGTTAGGGGGAGATAAAACAAAACAAAAAATAATAAAAATTACAGAAACATATTTTAAACTCGCATGAAATGTATAGTGTCTCAAGATTATTCTTTATGTGCATTCTTAAAAAAAATCTAGTCAAATCTATTTTTTAAACACTAGGAGCCAAGGCCCCCTAGACTCGCTACGCTCGCATTTCGTAGGAGGCATTCGGCCTCTAAAAAGACCTATCCGTAAAAAAGGTATAATTTCAACACACAAAACCCAATGGTTGGATAGGATAGAATGTTTCCGAGCTACAAATTGCTTGGTTCTTGCATGTTGCTTGGAACATAAAAATTTAAACTTCTCATAATTTTTAATAATGTGAAACCCATAGAATACCTTGCGTATTAGCCAATTATGGCGAATTTTCATATTTTGGTGACTTGCATGTATGCATAGTTAATAATTAGCTCTAAGAAAACAGTACTTCATATGTTTTCTTTGATAAAAACTACGAAACAGCTTGCCACCAACAGCGACTTTTCATTATTTGGCGATTTATACATTCTCACAAACTATAATTACTGCTCATGTAAGGTTCACGGAAAACCGTTTTCCATATTTTCATATACATAATCATTTTCAGATTGGCGTATTTAGCACCACGAATTATATCATCTCGCCGCGCTGTCAAATATCCAAAGTGTACTATAACTGCTATAATGGCATAGTTAACGCCACCAAATATTTCTACTGGTAGCATATACTCCAGCTGGACCAAACAGGCTTTAAAATATTATGCATTTTAATTATTTTTCATTTTCAAGATTTTTTCAGTTTTTTATTAATATCTTTTAAAATATATCTTCTAATATCGCTTTGAAATAAAAGTCAGCTTATCACGTTCCTCGGAATTTTCCGCATCCGTGAACATGTTTCTCGAAATTCAAATCCCTAGGGTTTAGGAGAGGATAGTCCAACAAGCTCTTGACAGCGGCGGAGACAGCGGCCGTTACCTTTCATAGAATAGAGAGATATTTCTTTCATGAAAGAATTTGTTCTTTCTAGAACAGCGTTTCTCAACCTGTGGGGCGCGACCCCCAAGGGAGGCGCGGAGCGTTTGCAGGGGGGGTGCGAGAAAAACCAAAGAGCAAGTAATGATACATGCTTTTAAATAATTATCTTATTTATTCTCATTTTTACTCAAAAATCCATTCATTTTTGCTTAAAATGTTCATTCAAACTTTACTGAGAACATTATTTTGTAGAAAATTCGATTAAATGTTCATTGTTGAAGATTAAAAAACTGAATGTATGCTGAAAAATGTGAGGGGGGGCGCCACTGTAAGTTGGGGGTCACTGGGGAGGGCGTGACGTTAAAAAGGTTGAGAACCGCTGTTCTAGAAGATTTTCTGAGAAATCTTTATTAATACTTTTAAGTTCTATTACATGTTTCCTTACAGATGCAGTAAAGTTTCCTGAATTAAATATTTCTTTGTACATGCTGTAAACTTATATTTCCATTAACAATAGCACAAAATTCAGTACATTTGAAGAACTATAAATATATGTACTTTCGTAATCCATTTCTAATTATTATTAAGTGTAAAAATTCTATTAATAAAGTTATTTCATAAAAGATTTTTAGTTTCATTTAACACGATTGCTTGATTACTTTAAATATAAAAATTGTAATACTTCTTAAATCACCTTTATGAAAGTTTCTATAACTTAAATTTATTCACGAAACAGGCTTCAAAATATTAAATACATTCATTCGCTTTTTGAGTTAATTTTTATTAAAGTAAAGATAAAGGTTTATTTTCAATAAGGTAAAACATTTAATATTTTTACACTGTTTATTTCTAAAGCAATAAAGAAAATACAAAAACTCAGAAATAAAAAAAAAAAATAAATAAAAATAATGAACAAAACTCTAAAATTGCTATTTACGTTTTTGCCTTTCAAATTTACATTCTTCAAATAACCAAAAACTGTGTTAGATTTGTAATTTATTTCCTCGCACCGGAATAATTAGAATTACATCGCTTCTTAGAAAATTAACCGAATGAATAAATTATTATTACATTTGTTTTCTAATATTGAAAGAATATCTTTGTGAAAGAATTTAAATTATCTCAGACACAAATATTTTCAATCGTTCTTTTCGAGCAATAATATCCTGTGTAGTTAATGGAAGGAAGTGCTATTGATTTATGCATTATGTTCATCATCATTATTTTAACTTTACAGAAGAAGGACATGTACTGTGATATTTTCTTGGAAACACGTATTTTTAAAGAGTTTGGTATTATTTGCTTTTGGAGCATTAAACAAACATATTAAGGTACAAGTCAGATTTTATCATTAATGATAGAATAGAGGAAAATTGCAATTAAAGATTCGTTTATCTTACATCGTAAAGTAAACGATGTTTTGCGAAAACAATAAATTTCCGATGTTCTTTGAAACGTTATTAAATTCCTTATTCATTTCGGTTTTCAAAATGTTTATATTATTTGAATTAAATCTTAAAAATGATTTTTTTAAAGTAATATACTTCTTATTTTTTTATGATGTCTCTCATATTACATTAAAGTTTATTTCGTTATTCTAGTAAATTAATACAGGTAAAGAAAAAAAAAATATTTCAACAAATTTCAGTTTGTTTGGCACACATGAAGTTTAGTGTTCATAATACTAAATGCAATTATCTGAATAAATTTACAAATCTGTTATGTCCCAGTAATAAATGTAGAACAAGAAAAAAAAATATCCAAAATTGAGTTGAAATAAACTTTGAGGGCTGCAAAAATAGTTAAACAAATTGTAAAAATACCAAATTTTAATATTATTACTAAAAAGTGCATGCAGGTCAAGTGAAACACTTGGTAGTATAACAGTTAACGATAATGCAAATATTTTATTTGGCTAAGTAAATAAAGCTAGGAGTGTATTAAAATTAAGCCATATTAAATGTACTTACATTCTGAGTAACATCTTTTATTTAAGAATAAAATTGTGTTCGAGATTGAAATTAAATATTTTGAAGAAACTTAACATATTCATTATCCACGTTAATAATATATGTTTACAATTTGCTGCTGCTGCACGAAAATTAAAAATAAGTAAATAAAGAGTATTTTTTTTTGTTTAAATTTTATTTTCTTTAGCTTGTGCTGAGCGATTCGGTTTGGACAGTGGGAAGAAGAACGTTGCACACAAATTTTATCATTAATAATTCATAAACTACACTGGTTGTACGTTATCGATTACCCACTATTTATTTTATAGATATTTAAGCTCTTGCATGGAAACGGGGAAAAGAGATTAAACTCCGCTAACTCAAACTTCCTAGAACTCGAAGCAGTCGGCCAATCTCTTCGTGCTTCCAAGTATAGTCAAATGGCTGTAGCTAGCGACAGTTGCCAATACATTCAAAACGAAATGTCTTTTTATTAAAATGAGAGATATCAAGAGACACTTTTTTATTGAAAACGAAAGCTGTTGAATCCCTATAGAAATCTGGTAGAAGTTAATAGAATATTTAAATTTTGAGAGGTTATGCTATTGAATATATCTCTACCCCGTCTGAGAAGTGTCTGACCACCAACTTCCGCAGAAAATTCAGAAGAAAGTTTTAAAAAATAGTACCTATAGAGCAACTGCCCTGCAATACATTTCAGTTACAACTTTATTAAAGCTGAGCTCTAAAAGAGCATTATTTTTCTTTTCGCTAAAAAAAAAAAAAAAAAAAAAAAAAAAAAAAAAAAAAAAAAATCCTAAATTAACTCCAAAGGCACTAAAATAACTCCGAAGGATCTAAAACCGGGACAAGTTTGTATCGCTTTTAAGTCCTTCGGAGCCATGTTGTTCCTTCGGAGGGAGTTTAGTTCTTTTTTAAGCGTATAACATACAAAAATAGCTAACACAAAAATAAATGTAAATGCGACATTATGCAAGTCCTATTTGCAAACCATTCAAGGTCCCTACTTTAATAATTGCGTTATTCTCTCTCTCTTATCACATAATATTAAAAAATATAATATTCCTGGCCGTTAGTGCCTATGAATTTGTGCAGTCGATTGTTCGACGAAGTTCTAGAAGTAATAAAGTTCGTTTTCCACCATGACAAGTGGACTTTTTACTAGAACTTTCTGCACATACTAGACTTAAGAAAGACTAACCTATAAATTAAGCAGAGTTTTTCTGCAACAATATGAACGACAAAAAAGAAAACGGTGTATAGAACTTTGAAGGAAACAAAGAGAAAATTTGAATTTTGAGAGTACATTAAAATATATATATATATATATATATATATATATATAACGCGTTTGGGCTATAAAAGTTAGCTTGTAATCCATGCTTTTGCCTTTAAATATTTCTCTTTCTATTTTGAGTGAAAATAATTCTGTGTACGCTTCAAATAAATAACAATTCAAAAGAGGACGCTTATTAAAATTATTAAACAAATAATAACAGTATAGCTTTAAAACAGAAGAAAACTCGGCTGTATATTTAGCACCTGTAAATTTACGTATTCTTTTGTTGTCATTTACAAATTATTTCTCGCGTCGTAAAAGTATGCATCTTCTTGTAATAAAGGGTTTAATTCTGATTGTTTTTTTTTACTTTTTAACTGTCTCCGAAATGTAGATATTCTGTGAAATGCTATGTAAATACATATGAAGCATGATAAAAATAAACTGCAAAACTAAATTAAAAAAGAAACTGTTTATATGTAAAATAAGAATAATTATTTTATAGAACAAAGTGCCGACCGAATGTTCTTTCATTTCATATACTTTGAATATAGCTCAAGAAAGAATTTTTCAGTTGTTTTGATTACAGAGCTGTTTGTGTAAGTGGGCGTTCAAAGGTAAATTTGCTGCATTTAGGAATTCCACATTACAATGCTATTGCATAAAATAAATAATTATTTAATATATATGTATATATATTAAATAGTTATTTATTTTATGCGCCGTTTAGAAAATGTGCCCTTTACAGTATTATATGCGTATGTTTGTAATGGATATGGACATATTTAAAGTTTTCTATTAGCACTACAAAATGACAATAATTAAGGAAACAAATAGCTGAATATTCCTATTACATAGAAGTTCCCTATTTTTATAGACTTTTGAGAAATATATTTGCATTCATTTAAATACAATCTTTTGGAGTACTTGTAATGCTAGGTCTTTTGATTTTAGTGATCATTTTTCAGATACGACAAATATACATATTGTGATAATAATTATTTACACATAGGAAAGAAGAAAGAGAAAGAAATAAACTTTAAAATGATTATTATTCCGCTGTCTTTTATTTCACAGTTAATTATATTAATTTTATTCTTCACAAATGATGCAATGAAGACTGTCGTGGAATTTAGTTGAATTGTATGTATGCTTTAAAAAATATAAAGTTTCTTTCTTATATTATTATTTGATGCTGAATTAAAAAATGTTGAGATTTGTAGTCTAAGCTTTGTTTATATATTTGTAAGTCATTGGAATGACATCATTTTACCGTAGCATGTAACACATCATTTTACGGTAGCAGGTTGTATATAAATTTAAAAACTATATGAAAATTAGCGTGAGGATTTTTTTTTCTTAACGTGATTATATTTCCTACCTTTTTTAACACATTCCTTTTTCAATTTACGTTGGTCTACACAGGGTAAAGTGGCCTAAAATGATTTCTTTAAGGGGAAAACTTGTGTTAAAACTTTGACGCTTTGCTGTCATATTTTACACTATATTGTACATCATATCCTTATTATAATAACATTTTAAAAGCACATTGAGTAATGAAAAAAAATACAATTTTGAGAAAGTGTCAAATGGATCATTTTACCCTCAACCATAGGGCAAAATGATAATTTGAAAATAATTTTAAATTGTTTTTTATCTGCAAAAGAAAACATATAAAATTAAATATGACTATACATAATTAAATAAAATAAGTTTTACTATCGTATACAGTTGATCCTTCTCCCCTATAACAAGGGTATACACAAGACGGATTCGCAGAACACGCCGTAAAAATTGAAATCATTTTCGTGTAACACGTAACGAGAGATTCGTACAGCACGGTAAAGTGAGACAGATGTTCTGTTTTTATCACGCTATAGCTCCTGTAATTAATGTAACATTTGAATGGAAAGAATAAACATCATTCTGTTTCTAAGTAGTGCAAAAATGTTTTGCAGCGATTATACTGCGCAGTTCGCATTCCAGGTGGAGTATTGCTCAGACCCGTACAACATAGATTCATGTAGTACGGAACGTATCTACCGTGTTATAGGTGGTCTACTGTAGTAGGCATAATTTTTTAATGAAAATTAAAAAAAAAAGTCACAAATTGTAAAAATGGAATATTTTGTAATTATGGCCCATAATAAACTCATAAATAAATTAAAAATTTAATCAGGAGTCACGTATTTTTAGAACAATTGAATGGCTGTCATGGTGACTATGACCCAGTATTGGAGTTTCTCCCGTCAAAGGATCATTTTACCTGAGAATATCGCTGCACATCTTACGTCATTTTACTGAATGACGTCGAGAAACACAGCTAATTTATCGAGCATAATTTTCGTCAAAAAACATACACCCTAAAGAAAACTCAGTAACATTTCTGTGCATGAAAGACTGTATATCTAAATAAATAGCAAAGGTTGTTCTTACCATTGTGGTATTAAAAAACCTAATTTTCCGAAGAATTCTATTTAGAAACGTTATACTGTGACCGCTTGAATACTAGCATTTCTTCTTCTTCACTTGGCACAACTAGTTTATGTGCTTGTTACCCGGTGGATACCACTACCTGTATCTAAGAAAACATATGTGGATTGTTTTGCCCACTAGGATGATTTTGGGTCACCTTCCCTACGTCTAATAGACAAAGAATTAAAGCATCTTAACGCTCCTTACTACAATATGTTTATAACACCTTCATCTGCTGCAAAAAGTGATAATTTTAAAATATTGCGAATTTTCTTTCTTTTCTCGATAAATTATACAAAAAATATATACTTGTAATTACATTAATATGTTACAAAGTGATGAGTGAAATGAATGGAATAACGCATATAATAATGAAGGGGAAAAAATAACAATTTAAAAAGCATACAAATTTTCAACAGTTACGCCGCATGAGCAAGATGGAAACTATAAAACAGCGGCAATGGAGAAACGCAATTTATTTTATCAACCTAAGGTTAAATTAATACCAAATTTTTATCTGGGCTTAAATTGTGGAGAAATAAATAGATCTTCCAAAATTTAGGTCTGTTCCAGAGGCTGAAGATGATATAATATCAAAAATATCAATAATAATAGCAATAATAATATGTTTCAAAATCTCAACTCTTTTAAGTTGAATAAATAGAATTGTCATAATTCCTAATATATATATTCCTAATGTGTAAAATGAAGCATAAAACATACTATGACGCATTCTTTTCTTTTTATTACAATATAAATTCAAAGATGTATTCGTTTTTTATACCATATGTAGAATACAAATAGTTGAATTAATAATTTTAATAGAAACAAATTTATGCAGTTTTGATATGTAATACAATTTTTATAAAAAATATTAGATTGAACTGAAAAAAAAAGAACTCTGAATTTGTTTTACTCGTTTCTTCTAGTTCATTATAAGTCCTATGTTTACTATGCAAATTTGCAAAGTTTTCTGTTTCCACTCGTATTCCATCTTAGGGAAGGATATATATCAAATATTGAATGGAATATGATTTGACAAAGTTTTAAAGTTTGGCAACTTTCCGAAAAGAGTTATGTTTCCTGAAAGAAATATTATATTGAGTCATTTTTATGACAAATATAAACTTCTCTTTAAGATATTAAAAATAAACTTCTCTTTAAGATATTCCTCACTCAGCTATTAATATATCGAATGCAGTTGAATTGATGCGTTGCCTATAAAGTGATGTCTCGTATGGAATTATTAATTATTTTAATGCAATCTCATTGTATCATATATTTCAATACATACAAATACTTTGACTGTGTTTTAGCGTTAAAAGTTGTAAAATAATATTTATATTTTATACCATAATTATTTAAAGTAAAGAATGAAATCATGGGAAAATTATGTAATATGGTGGGACGTAAAACACATTTATTTTTTATTTTTTCGGATGCTGCTAGTTGTAAAACGTTGTTACACTTACAGACAAGGAAAACCGTTATTATTATATTTTTTACAATTCCGCATTCACTTTGAAATATTAATTTTTTTTTCACCAGAATTTTTTCGAAAAGCTCTCATATAAAAATTTTTAAATGTAATACTTCGCAACTTATAGTAAATGGATATAAAAAGACAGGGAACCATTTTATATACTATGTTTAAATTGCACTCACTTCCAAAGTTAAGACGGAGAGGAAACTATTAATTTCTGTAAGCCAATCTGAATTTAAGAAGCTTTAATTTGCTGCAAAGGTAAAATGAAGTATGCAGATATGTTAGGTATCAGTCAATTATGGATTCGCGTAGGGAATTATGCAAAACAGGCAGTCGTATAAGAAGTCAGCATTATGATGAGTTGCATATAAATGTTCACGATAGCTGTTTAAGGCCTTATTATAGGAAAACATAATCGGGCATTTTGATTACTGCAACTAGTCGATGAGTAAGCAGAGTTGCCATAATAAGCAAACTCAGCTGTGCTAGCAAACGCCTGAGATTCGCCGAATTGGCGATTGCTAGAGCATGGCATTATAGGTAGTATATCGCCTCAGCAACATTTTTAAATATTTAGGAGCACTTTTTATTAGTCAATGGACCACCAGCTGCTGAGAGGCCTCTCATTACTGATTAAAGTTCAGAGTAGTTACGGCGCTCATGTTTATGCAAATTCTGGTGTTGAATGATAATTCCCGACACCAGGCACACGCACTTGACGTTGCTATCCCATAAGAACTGTGCTATCGAATAAAGCCTGAACAGTCAGCTTTATTCGAAAGCGGCTGTGAGGGTGTGTGGTAGTGCAGCTCTTCCGCCAGCAGTCGTGCTTTTCCCAGGGTTATGATGTGGTTCCAGCTGCCTCTTCATTGCCATCTTCCGAAAGGTTAGCTAGGAAGTTTTTAGCCCAAGAAAAATAGGAGCTGCCTGATCAAAATTTTACATACTATCTGTTAAGCACTGTACCATGTATACATTTGAAAACGTTGTTTAAATCACGCGCAGCACTTTTGCAAACGCACTCGAAAATTCCAGTACATCATACCCTGCCAACAGGCATTATTCAAAATGTTTTTCTTAATAGTTTATAGCTAATTGAAACAAAACTAAAGTTTGACGATGATGGATTGCAATCATTGACTGCTACATATCGGTACATTGATACATATCCTAATTCCCCGATGTCACTGAACATTTCATAAAATACACTTTCAAAGTATTTTTTATGAGTGAAACCAATTTATGTTCACGAAAATTGTGCGAAATTTACTTGAATAATTTTACGTATTCATTACATTTTCCGTGATCATTTCTCGAAAAGAGCTTCATTTAATCCCCCAATAAGACTTTTTTTTAAAGTACTAACAATTTGAAACTGGGTAAATAATATTTAAAATTGCAAGATTTTGTAACAGAAGATCTCTTAACTGCACCTAATTTTATTTTTGCATACTTAAAATTTCTGATTATATCGTCTAGTACAGTTGTTTTCAGTTTTCGAAATTCATGGCTTAATTAGTGTATTTTAAGTTTTTAAATAATTAAGGTTTCATATGATTCTCTTCTGAACAAAAATATTAAAATGGCAATTAGCATAATGATTATAATATTAATAATGCGTCGCAATCCCTAAGGTATTCTGGATCAGTGTGTAATGTTATTGCTCATGTGATTTATAAAATAAATGACAGAAATGACAGCACAAATGAAAAAAGTTGTTCAAATATCACGATTTTTAAACATATTATGTACATATCATTGTTTCATCAATAGATACACGCATTATTTTTATTAAAAATAATTTTACCAGTACTGTTCTGAATCAGAAATACATGATGTTGTCGAACTTGACCGACAAAGTGGGATAGAATATCAGCCACCAGCAAAACAAGAAATAGCCGCAGAACATAGAGACACAAACCTCATTCAGGGAGAAAATCGAAAAAAAAATTATGAAGGGTGTAACGTCAAATGATACATAAGCGGTCAATAATACGCTGAAATCATTTATTTTACTTAAGCAGGATTAATATTCTATTAGTGCTTAACAGATCAATGTTAGAAAAGCGATGATGAGAAAATTTATAAGAGCTCTTCAAAGTTGCATACACATTCGTCATTGTATAAAAGACACTAAAGCTAAATATAGCCGGGGTACGCACTAAAGCAATAACGATCTCTAGGTGTCCATGTTAAAGCAACAAAGATAGCTGGTGTAATACGCTTTATTACCAAAAAAAATTGACACATTTTAAATTAGTAGTAAAGAAAAAACACACAGGAGAAGGCCTATTTATCTCGATAGTTGTGCTCTTGATGCGTGCATTTGTGTGTCCACATTCTTATTTTGCTGTTATCATCGACAAATCTTATTTTCAAATCCTATGTTTCATAATAATATTTTATTCTTTTGATAACTACTACCAACCCATTATATTTTTCAGTCAAATTTTACAACAGCTTTTATACTTAAAAAATTAATAAAATCATTGCATCATTAATAGTATTAAAGGTACTTTTGCAAATTTAATTCACTATACAGAGAGAAAAGAGTTGGTTTCTAAACGAATCAAACGACTTAAATAAATATGATGTATAAACATATATATTTTGAATGAAAGATTATTTTAATTTACAATAAATAAATACTTCAGATGAATGGCTTTAGAATCTAATTTACATTTTAATCTAAGATAAAAGGGATTTTGTTACAAAGCAATCACTGATTTGATTCCCGAATTCCCAAATCAAATTACATCTATGCTCTCATAGGCCTTTGAAATTTCTTCATAATCGTCAAATTCTTATCGTCTGAGAGCATTCAATTCTGAGCATTTTTTAGGAAACCTCAAGAGTTTCCACTGTATGCAAAGTAAACCAGTGGGAAGTCAGCGCTCCCGAAAATACGATTACATATCATGGTGTATTTACTCTACTGAGTTCATAAAACCAAAATTTAAGGAATATGATATTTATTCATAATTAGTTCTGAAAGTAAACGATGAAGACGTAACTTAAATACGTGGTGCTTGTATAAGAATGCCGTAAATTTCAAGAGCCGTAATTACAAGTCTATTTACAAGTTGGAAGCTTTTTGATCAAAATGAATTAAAAGTAATAATTTTTAATTTACAATATTTTTAAAATGGCATCACGTTAAACAAAAAAATTTGTTATATATATATTGTTAGATTCAGAATGTTGTCTATCTTAGAGTACTTTCATCATCATTATTATTACTATTATTATTATTATTATTATTTATATGGCACACGTTTTTTTTTTTTCTTTTTTTTTGCAGGGGAGAACTTAAAATCTTATAATAATGAGTAAATGTCCGCATTTTGATTGCATTAATATAATTGTGAGCATTTCATATTTTCAGAAAAGATGTCTGTTTGCACTGTATTTCTCAAGAGAATTGAGTATGAAAAAAAATATACATATCACTTATCTATGTCACCAGCTGGAAAACTTTAAGAAAATGGGGGCTAGCGATGTTTCCATTGACCAACAAATACGTTCTCTTCAGTTCTTTGACTATGATCATACGCAGCTGTCAAGCCAAGTGACAAAGTAATCACTGTATTACATTTTAATATTAAATATTCGACTTTAAATAAGATTTTGATTTTCTAAAGAACAGTATACAATTTGACATTTAAACACTAGTTCTAGTAAAATAGTCACCGTGCTAGAAAATAAGATTTTGATATTAGAAGAATGACATCTAATTTGTTTGTCAGGACGTTTTCAGGATGTTTGGTGCTGGTTATCATGATTTTGTTCATAATTTGATACTCAAATGCGGATTTGTTTGTTATGGAAACCTATTTATGCCACAGGATATGGAAAAAAATAGATTCTTTGTCTATGGTACTTTTAAGTTTTGAACTGTCATTTTTGTCTTTGAAAGGAAAAATAACTCACTCGTACTAAAGCTCAAGTTATAGCAATAGAGTATTAAATAAAAGTTCTACGAAGGGAATTAAATTACAAAAAAAACATACAAAAATAAATAATTTTAGGATACATTGTTACTTTCATCTACCATCTCTGTATGTAATAAGGTAAACCAAAGAGTAATTGCCCACTGACTGTGATTGCCCGCTTTAAGAAAAACACTATGAACAGTTAACTTTGTGTCATTTTGATTCTATGGGAATTTGCTAGATGTTTCTATGATTAATTTACTGTAAATTTAAAATTGACAATTGGCAACGCTATACAAATTTATCAGTAATAGCGTATTTTCTCAAGCCGGATAAACGTGATATTCAAACGAATAAACATTTAAACAACTTTCCGAAGGGCTTAATTTGTTTAAAGGCTATTTTTGAAAGATTTTGTATTTGATATTCAACTATTGTTACATGGGTATAATTAAATTTAAAGTATTTTCTTGTTTTTTAATAAAAATCTGTGTTAAATTTTAATTCCTCATGGTCGTTTCCGCTATGGACAATAACTGAACCTAAATTTGAATATTTTTAGTTATTGCACACCATCATTTTAGGAATTAATATGCGCTAATGTTTCATATGCATTATTGGTTGCGTAATCGATATGCGTTAATGTGAATAACTGTATCTTCATTTATTGGTCAAAGTGTGTTGCAAAATAACACGTGTAGTTGTGCTTTAAATGTTTAAATTCTTTCGCAATCCTTATGCAAATATATCTAATTTATTATTCTTATATTTATAGTATACCAAAGCACCAAAATTACAATATAGTAATGAAAATTTTCAGTTAAGCATGTTGTAGCGAAATTGTTGACATTCTTAAAATTTTAAAAAAGCATTACGTACAAAACACATAGAAAATGAAAATCTGTTAAAGGTGGATTAGAAACAAAAAAAGACTGATTATGGAAACAAGAAGACTGGTAAAGTAAATAAAAATTCAAACGAAAATACAAAAAATGAAAATTCTTTCTTTGAATGCCAATAGCGATACTAGAAATTTTGAGGAAATAGGTACAACTAAAAGGTATAATGACCACCAACAGACT
This sequence comes from Cheiracanthium punctorium, assembly GCA_038373885.1. Lineage (NCBI taxonomy): Eukaryota > Metazoa > Arthropoda > Arachnida > Araneae > Cheiracanthiidae > Cheiracanthium > Cheiracanthium punctorium. The sequence continues at coordinate 17,498 of JAWZYV010019239.1, forward strand.
CAACATGTTAAGTAAAAACTAGAAAAAATCCCAATGAAGTTCAGAAAAAGAGAAATAAATATAAAAATTCAGGAAAAGAAAGAAATGTGCAATTGCCAGCATTTAAAAATATAAATTTTATAAGTAACACTGTAATAAAGCCTAGTAACAGTCTTTGTGAAGTTTGCCTGTATAATGCTATAAAAATCGGTTGAATTGCAGGGTTTGTTCAAAAATCTTTCAAGTGCACTGCATTTCACGAAAACATAAGGAGCATATACCGGCAGCTCTAATTTATTTTACGCCATCATTGTTTCATAGTAAAAAATTCTGACTCATCATCATCAAGAAAATAATTATTCAATGCGGTTATGAAAGCTTAACAAAATCCATTTTAATATTTTGAAAAGTTTAATGTTTATTTATTTTTTTAAATATTTATTTACGTCTACAGTCAATTCAGACTTTAATTTACCATTGTAAGGTACTAGGCAATTAATGTAAGCTATGGGCAGATAATTTTTCAGACGATTTTTTTTTTTTTAAATACAGTGTTCTCTATGCTATGCAAGTTTTAACTAAAACCTGTTGACATTCTATAGGAGAGTTTATTAGGTCATAAGAAAATAGTAATGAACAGTTGGTAGTTATAATCTTATGTAATAAAATCCGAGAGTAAACATTGTATGTAGCTATGTAGGTTTGTAGGCAAGTTAGTGACCGCCGATCTTTTTGCGCGCGTCTCTTGATCGCATTGCGCCGAGACGGTTGGTCGCAGACCTACCAAATTTTGCATACGGCTTCACTAAGACAGATCCTAACACGCCTCGGAGCGATTTTTTCCAAATTCGATTTAGAAAATGTTTTATTTTATGTTTTGTCCTATTTTTAGCGATTTTTCTCGCTTAATACGTAATAACGCCGGTAATTACACTCGCAAGAAAACGAAATTTACATCATCGGATAGAGGAGAAAATTTTCTTTTAAAAATTGTTTGTTCGGACTGTGTAACATATTTTTCAGATTTTTGGGAATTTTTCATATAAAATTAAATTTGACGCTGACTTTCGTAAAATATTTTTAAGACTGCTGCATCTTGAATTCTATCCGTCCTAACTTTTTTTATATTTCGCAAAAGACGGAGCATACAATTCGCCCACTTTTAAAAGAAGAACGGGGAAAAAATATAAATTAGGAGACTTTTTACGAATTTTTATGTAAAGAAGGATTTTGAATACAAAAGCAGGTGCTTCAAGATTTCGTTTGATATTAAGCTTGCAAATTTAGCCGTCATAGTAACTAAAACTGAATAGCTGCCAGTTGAAAAAAATAAATAAAATTACTTTAAAATAACTGAATTTTCACATGCGAAATTCATACGTCATTTTGATGTAACGAGTTTAAAACCCCTTTCGAAACTCAATCAGAATAACGGAGTTACAAGTAAAACATACGGCACGTACGAAATAATTCCATTTTTTATATTACGTTGCCAGAAAAAGAATTGAATGCTGTTTTTACAACAATGAATTACCCAGCATTATTTTCGATTGAGTTTATAAACGGGACAGTTTTCGAATCGCAAGAAATATTTTGCAGTGCTAAATTCGTCAATCTGACAAGAATTATGCATAAAAATGTATGGAGAGCTGTTTTAGTGACAACGATAAAGTGAAGCGATTAATGTTTTTGCTAATGCGTAAATTGCAAAGAATCGCCAAACAATAAAAGACTACATTCGTAGCAAATATCTAAACCGTTTCTTTAAATTAAGCATTAAAGATGGAAAAACGAAAATATATTGGTATCAGTAAAAGATATTATAATTAATAGTTAGTAGATATTACGACAATACTAATCAAAGCACAATATACTGCATTAATAAATACTTCGTGAAACTATTCTTTTCCATTCGTTTTTTAACAGCCGTCTTACATCACAGCTAACTAAACATTAAATAATTTTAATTCGCGTTAATATATCCCGCGGTTGTTTCCACAGAAAAGACTGTACCTGAATTTTTTTTTTCTTGGAGAATCTGTTTTGTCACAAGTATTTATGATCACATTTTAGGAAAATTTTCTCTTCTTGCCTTGCGAATAGCGGGTACACAGCTTTTTAATTATAAAATAAAACGGTTCTCCCAATCATGTTGTATCTAAGGTATTAACGGTATAACTTAAACCTAAAAAAGAGTATGATGTAGGAATGTGACATTTTGAAAGTTAGAAATTTTTAGGAACCGTCAAGCTTTTCTTTTTCTGATCGCGAATGACACCAACATAGTTTTTTGTGTCATAATATTACAATGGTCTCAGGTCAGTACTTATACTAACTTTACCAATAACTAATGAGTAACAGCCATGAGTCTAATTATTTTGCTTAATTTTAGGTTCCATATCACTGGAATCAATTCGAATTATACATGTAAGAAAAATTTTCGTTCCCTACCATGCGGAGAACGGGTACGCAGCTAGTATATAATAAAATCCGAGATTAAACATTGTATGTAGCTATGTAGGTAGGTAGGTAAGTTTGTGACCACCGATGTTCTTGCACGCGTCTCTTGATCGCATTGCGCCGAGACGGGTGGTCGCAGACCTACCAAATTTTGCATATGGCTTCACGGGGACAGATCCTAACATGCCTTGGAGCGATTTTTTCGAAATTCGAATTAGAAAATGTTTTATTTTGTGTTTTGTCCGATTTTTAGCGATTTTTCTCGCTTAATATGTAATAACGCCGGTAATTACACTCGCAGAAAAACGAAATTTACATCATCGGATAGAGGAGAAAATTTTATTTTAAAAATTGTTTGTTCGGACTGTGTAACATAATTTTCAGATTTTTGGGAATTTTTCAAATAAAATTAAATTTGACGCTGACTTTCGTAAAATATTTTTTAAATTGCTGCATCTTTAATTGTATCCGTCATAACTTTTTTATATTTTGTCAAATGACGAAGCATACATTTCGCCCTCTTTTAAAAGAAAAGCCAGAGGAAAATATAAATTAGGAGATTTTTTACGAATTTTTTAGTAAAGAATTATTTTTATTTCAATACCAGCAGCTTAAAATTTTCGGTATGATATCTCGCGGTTTGGTTGTCTTGGAGACAGTAACAATGATTAAAATTGCCAGTTGAAAAAAAATACTTTAAAATAACTGAGTTTTCGCATGTGAAAAGTGCGTGATTTTGATGTCATATGTTTAAAACTTCTTTCGAAACTCAATCAGAATAACGGACTCACAAGCAAAACATACGCCACGCATGAAATAATTCTATATTTTACTTTACGTTGCCAGATAAATAATTGAATGCTGTTTTTTCTCCAGTGAATTATCCAGCATTATTTTCGATTGAGATTTTAAACGGGTCACGTTTTCGAATCGCAAGAAATATTTTGCAGTGCTAAATACGTCAATCTGACAAGAATTATGCATAAAAATGTATGGAGAGCTGTTTAATGGCAACGATAAAGTGAAAAGATTATCGTTTTTGCTAATGCGTAAATTGCAAAGAATCGCCAAACAATAAAAGACTACATTCATAGCAAATATCTAAACAGTTTCTTTAAATTTAGCATTAAAAATGGAAAAACGAATATATTGGTACCAGTAAAAGATAGTATAAGTAATAGTTAGTAGATATTCTAGGGCAATACTTATCAAAGCACAATATGCTGCATTAATAAATACTTCGTAAAGCTATTCGTTTCTATTCGTTTTTCAACGGCCGTCTTACATCACAGCTAGCTAAACATTAAATAATTTTAAGTCGCGTTAATATATCCCGCGGTAGTTTCCACAGAAAAGACAGTATCTGCACTTTTTTTCCTTGGAGATTCTGTTTTGTCACAAGTAGTTATGGTCATATTTTAGGAAAATGTTCTTTTCTTGCCTTGCGAAGAGCGGTTACACAACTCTTAATTATAAAATAAAACGGTTCTTCACATCATTTAGTATCTAAGGTATTAATGGTATAACTTAAATCTTAAAACAAAAATGATCTAGAAATAAGACATTTTGAAAGTTAGAAATTTTTAGGAACCGTCAAGCTTTTCTTTTTCTGATCGCGAATGACAGGGACATAATTTTTTTATGTCATAATACCACAATGATCACAGGTCAGTACTTATGCTAACTTTACGAATAACTAGTGAGCAACTTTACGCCAAGAGTCAAATCATTTTGCTTATTTTTAGATTCCAAATTATAGGAATCAATTCGAATTATACATGTAAGAAAAAGTTTCGTTCCCTACCATGCGGAGAACGGGTACGCAGCTAGTATAAATATATTTTTTGAATGCCAATGTGCTTGAAATCCTTAAGCGGGTTATATGGTTTACCCTACTACGTATTAAAACCTTGCAAGTTTTTATGGCATCAGTGAGTAATTGGATAAAAATTTATATTTTTATTTATTTATATTGTTGTACAAGAAATGTGTTATTTAATTTTTTACGCATGCATGTTTGACACTTTAGCAGCAGGGATTGTAATTTTGAAAATAAAATCTTATGATGCCTAAATGCGTAATCAAATAATACCCCAAAATAATTTCATAACATTTATCATAAAAGTATTCAAAAATCCTATTCAAATACATTTTAAATGTTTCATCATTTTATATAACAACGTTTTTTAATAGTTTGTCATGTTTGAGTGCATTTATTTTAATTTAGAATTGTGTATAATAATATTATTTTTAATCCATCAGTAAGCATTCTTAAAATAAGACTTTCTAAGAATATTATAAGGATAATATGTTATAAATAACAATAATTAATTTAATTTAGAAGATGCATCTACAATTACTATTAAAAATAGCTATACATATTACGTGACAGAAAAAAAACGAAGTTTTCGTTATTGAAATGATACATTTTCTAACACTTTTCATTAGCAATTCTCATTTTATTACAATCATAAAGACGGAATAGGTGCCCGTTTTATTTACAAAACACACACACGCTTTCACAAGTCTCAAAAAGAAGGAATTCATGATTTATAGGCAGTATATTGTCCTACATTTTATGGGAATTTCTCGAATGAAGGACATAAAAATGTAACATCGAAGAGTACATTATGTTTGAAATACCAAGCTATATATTTAACGACTGGACATAGTTATGTTGATATGGATGGATTCGAGATATTCGAGGCTTATTCTGAAGCACTCTTTTTTAAAGTTATCTATCAAAGAATAATGCAAACATTTAAATGAATCAGATCTGTATATGTTCTTTTTACAGTTAGCTTTCTATCTTCGACTGGATGTATTTGTACGATTTCAGGATGAAAGGATTTAAAAATGTTGTCCTATATTCTATTTTTAATATTGTCTTTATGAAGTGAATTGTGTTACTTGCTTAAATTTTGCTAAATATCAAAATGCATTAGAGTAATATAAAGATTTATGAACGAGTTTTGGAAAAAAAAAGCAAGCAAATCAGAAAATTTATTAAGTTTTCTTTGTTTGTTTGAATTGAGAATTTTTCTTAAGGTTCTGACTGCAATTTTGAAGATGGTCTTAATCTCTAATATCTCTGAATATCCGTTTTAACATTTAATAATTCCAAATAACATTTATTAAGAATCATAGAAGAACACAACAGCAGTACAATCCCAGAATAAGGAGGGGGGAGGAAATGATAAAAATATGTTAAAGTGATTCAAACCCAAGACCTCACCGCTCGAAAGCGCCTGGCTGTGATGGGTGTGCATACCCACAAAGCCATGAGGTCCCCTTTATTAATTTTATAAAATTTATTTGTTTTACACAGTGTCACTTTTGTTTTGAAAATTTATAAAACATATTTGTTTTTGCTTTTTTTAAACTCTTAAAATTTGTGTTGGCATTTCATATCTTTAAACTGATAACTTCGATTTCTTTTTATATATATTTATTTTTTTTTTATTCGAGATAAGTTAGACTTGCATTTTTCTCAGGACTTAATGTAAAATTTCGCTTACTATAGTTCAATGCACTGCTATAAATATTCTTTCAGATTTAAGAATAATATTTTGTGTTGAACATTTAGAAAAATTCAAAAGCAGCGTATGATGATGTAACATTTCACTCACAGAACATTAACTTTGATATATACAGTTATATACTGGTAACACGGTATTGCTAAACTGATATATATGGATGAAAGATCAGTAAATCTTGACAGTGTGGTTTCATTAAAAAAAAAACCTCTTTCTTATTTAAAAGCTGTGCAACTATAAAGCATATATGATCTATATGTTCTCTTTGAATTTTTCCATAAGGTTGAAAAAATAAAAAATCACTCTTTTCAAATACTTATGAAAGATGTTTAACTTAATATAATTTTCCTTAGTAAATGTGTTAAAAATTGTAGAATTAAAACGTACAAAGCTATTACTTGTGGAAAAATCACATCAATTATTATAGTTTCAAATATTAAAAATCCTGCCTAACTCAAATCTGAAACAGGGATAAATTTAAATCGAATTTTCGTCAATATTACAGTGAATAATATTGACTTAAATGTATTGCATTAAAATTTGTCGGAAAATACGCAGAATTATGAACATCACAAGCCTGATAAAAAATATAGCAAAATTAACAACAAATATTATAAATATTTCTGCTATTATAGCTATAATTATTAATAATATTTTCAGTATTTCAAAAGCGCTTTTTGCTCCAAAAAATGTAATAATCAGGAGAAAAAAGCTACTTCAAGTAGTTATGTTAAGGAGTTATCTTATTTTTATTACATCTTAACTCTTTTAGACATGATTAAAAATTTCTTTTTAAATTAAATAATAGTTTTATAATAAAGATCAAAGATGGAATTTTAAAAAAATGAATAAGGAATCCTAAATAT
>JAWZYV010019240.1:0-24872 GCA_038373885.1 Cheiracanthium punctorium
TCACGTCAACTTTTTAAGATACAGGGTACCCCCAAAATGTGCATAAAACGAAAAATAAAGGGAAAAGTTGCTAAATATATAGTTACTACAAGTTAAATTGATTAATACACATAGAAAAACTTATTTACCAAGTGGTAAACACACATATTAAGGCAAAAATTTTTGTTTGTAGCTTTTTCTGGAATGTTTAATCTGTGGACATCCTTGCTTTATGCTCCAACAATAGTCAGCCATCATATGTAGATACCACCTTGAGAGCGTGATTCCATGATCTTCAAATCTTGATGAAATCGCTCACCCTGCTCATGACTGACTTGAACAAGATTTTTCGGGAAGTCAGCGAGATGGCTACGTAAAAAATGCAACGATGCTCATGTTGCAACCAAGCATTTTGAAGCTCTCCAAGAGCTGTTGGACAATTTCGGTGTAATTCTGTGCTCGTGTATTTCCAAGAAAGTCTTTGACAATGTTTTTGAATGCCAACCAAGCATTCTGTCATTGTTCCGATGAAAAGCTCTTCTTTAAGAAACTGGCGAATCCGTGGACTATCAAACACACCAGCTTTTATCTTTCAAATGACAGGATAGGAAATGCCGAAACAGTCTCCTTCAATTGACAAAGCTTTAACAAATTGCTTCATGAGACACAGTTTTGTATGCAGAGGTGGAAATATTATGTTCTTTATGCTGACGAGTGGCTCATGAAGAATGTTTGGATCACCAGGTTTCGGGTCATATCTTGGCGGCCATTTCGACTGCACCCTCGCTTCTCACGATTTCTACTGTCCCACATGCACAAAAAAGCAGGGATACTTGGTATATCCACGTTTCTGGCCAAGGAGGAAACAGACCATTTCAAGATCAACACAGATGATCCATTGGTGCATGTGGTATTGCAACAAATCAACGACTCTATGTCTTCATATTCCTCATGCAAACGTATTGAATGACCTATTGGGACTGCACCAAATAAATTTCCATTGTGGAGGAGTACACACTCTAAGCTCCGCTTTGAGCTATCGATGAGCTGAAATTCCCAACTCTTTTCCATTAAACCATGTATGTTATGGCAATGTACAAACCCATTACCACTTCGAATGTATTGCAGAAATGCACTTTATTGTATCAGAAGTAGAGTACTTTAGCTCCTTTTTCAAGCAATTTTTTTTTTTCATGCATTTTTTTTTCATGCCTTTTTCAGCTTAAGAACTGTCAAAGCTAACAGTTCTTAAGCTTTTTTGGATAGCCCCAAATCATTTAACTCATACTGCTCATCAATTTCAAAATCTTCGACATTAGGGTCACAGCAACAGTGTTTCCGTGAACGAAGTTCGCTCTTCCGGATAGTGAAGAAAAGGTAGGCGTAGAGAAAAAACTTGACGTGATCAAAAAAAAAAGTAACAACAGTTTTGTAATCAGTGTGCCTATTGGACTCTAAAACAGCATAAAAATTGAACTCAACAGAAATTATGTTAAAAATTGTTCCCCAGTGTAATAAATGTCCTAAAATAACAGTTTTTTAATAACTGTTTCATATTTCCGGGTTCCCCTTTACATATGTTCAGTGGCCGCATGTACCTAAATTCGGTCCTGCGTGAAATTGAGTCTTGCAAAATCGTCTATGAGAGCGTGTACGGGACTGCTCACTCGTTGGTAAAATCGCAAGTGTCTAGCTTTTTAAAAAAGAATGTCAACTGATATTTTTTTTGGACCTCTAAAGGTCCTTTTTTGGACCTAAAAAATAACTAAGCGTAGATTTTGTTCTAGTTTTATAGACGAATTATCGTGAAAGTTCGAAAAACACTTGTTTTTGTGAATGTCAACATTCGCATCCTCTGTTGGCGCATTTCCAAAATATTTGCTAAACATCCTTATTTCTCACTTACACCGGCGCATATCGACATTCAATCATGGTGAATGTCGTCCGTCACTTCATGCCACTCATGGTGAATGTTTAATACGCCGGAGATTCGCGTGTTCTTCTCCGCATTTCAGGTGCGGCAAAAACGCCCCAAGGGCACCGCAACGTTTTTTTCGCCCGCCTTGCCGAAGAGAAGTGACCCATCACCGTGGGGGGAGGGGTTGGTCACTCTGTAGATGAAGTTTCTCCGTGGGAACTAAACCCCAGTGAATTAAAATTGGGTTTGCTTTTGCACACATGAAGCTACATTTTAGCGTGAGACGTAGAAAAGATGTCTCGGATATTACTAGCCTTCTTAATAATGGTAGAGGTTGTACTTGGATAAATGTTAAGCATAAAGATTTTAGTTTTACGTTTAGCCAATAAGGAACTTGGCATTTTTACTGCAGTGCACTTTTTTTCTATGACAATGGGGAATTATGGATTCATGGGAAAATAGCCTCCCCCCCAAGAGAATGAAAATATTTTTGGTAGGTTTTTGCCTTTCTATTGTTTCTTTAACCCTTTGAGGCGCAACTCTTTCCCGATGCTGAAAAAAAGGGCAGCCGTTGCCATCGCTCGATTTAACGACCAGCAAGATGCCGGACGATCGAAACGTTCATCGCGTGCCACAGATCGAGAGACCCCTTTTTTGACGCAGCTGGCTGTGCCGCGCGGCCGACTGCTTTGAAATGAAGTAGCTGACACGGTTGATCCAGATGAGTTTGTTTTCACTATTCACAGATACAGTAGAACGTCTCAGGAGCGACCACAAAATAAAGCACCAAACACAGAACCACAAAATAAAGCACAAAGCACACAACGGAGTACATTACGTCCCTCGTTTTAAACGCTTTTCTTCGATTCAATCAAAGCTCTAAAACCGCACTAAACTCCATAAATGCTTTACCAAAATAACTTTATACGCACGAATATACATAACAGACTGGTGACACCGATAAAATTCCCTCAATAGAACTTTTCTAATTAAACGAATTTCAAAAGAAAATGCGATTTGCATGGAAACACCCGCTTGAATTTACTTCCTGACTCTTTTAATCTTAAAAGGTAATAAATAATAAAGCGAGCATTACGGTTATCAATTTATATTAAATCTCTTCGAAGAAGGAAATTCTCTCTTTAGCGTTCTTTCTGTGGGTGGGGGGGGGGAATGAGTTTTAGTGTTATGCAGACGGTATTAGACCGTAATAGAGTTAGTTCTAGGCACGGGGGGGGGGGGTGTACTGCTGTAGAATGGTGCATTGTTTTCGCTAGTCCTTGGAGAGTCTTTTTAAACAAAAGTCGAAAAGATGTGCGCAAGTCTTCTTTTAAGGCTTACAATGATTTAACGAGAAACGAACTTAAGCTTCCGATTATATCATGTAGATCTATAAATATATATTTGAAAAGGCATTTTCACTACACACAAATGCAATTATTTGGAATTCTTTCAAGAAAGTGCAGAATCGTCTGTCGGGGTTTCTCAGTGTAGGTATTAAATTAATTAAATTAATTTGGAAATGGCAGCGTCGTCTGTTTCAGTACTGATAATTAACAGAACGCGGTGCCAGTTATATAAGTGATGTACGGATCTCTAAGGGGGGGGGGGTATGAGGTGATCATGCCTCGCCCCCTAACGTCGGGTCGGGTCCGCACCCCGCGCCCGCTCCCCCCCCCAAAAAAAAAAAGAGGGCGAGGCGTAGGCAATATCCCACGCCTCACCTAATAGAATAATGCCCATGTTATAGCCCAGTGTATCGGGTTATTTTATTGAAAGTAGATGAAATGCATGGAAAAACACTTGGACCATTGAGTGATCCATTGAGTGGCCCATTGAATGGCCCACCAGCATGGAGAAATTACTGTAAGTTCCGCTGATGCCTGACTCACTGATTCTTTTACCAAAATGGCTCCAAAAAGATAAAAAAGTTGAGCATAAAAAGCGCAATAACACCTACACCGTTTCTACGTTTGTTTTTGTTTGACTGTGGGATTATGGCAATGCTACGCTAGGGCGATCTGCTAAGGAGGGGGGAAGCCTTGGTAGGAGGATTTTCTAAAGGGTTCTAACGTATTCACGTTACACCTGGAGAAAACCTACCAAACCTCCAGATCGACTGCTGCTGTGTTGGGACCCGAACCCGGGACCTTCACACTTCGGCCATCTACCATTTTCAGTGACATAACCACTGTGCCATGGTGAGGCACACGCCGTTTCTACAATCCGTTTGAAAACTTTCATAGTGTATGAAAATATAGAAAACAATCTGCGCCACTTTTAAAATCTGAAAGAATACGCACGCGTTCCTCGATTTTCAAGCGAATTTTCGCTATTTTCAGCTCTATTTTATTTCTAAGAGAGAAAAAAAAAAAACCAATCATTTAAGTGACAACATTAAGAGTATCAAAGTGACAATTGCATCATACAGAAGTCATGGTTATCAGGTTTTGAAGGGAAAATGCGATTCTCCAATTCGTTTAAAATATTTTTTCCATATTACCTAGTTCTTTTTTTTCACAAATGAAATGATTTCCTCTGCATGAAACATTGATAAAAGAGGGGATGTTCCCAAAGAAACGAAATCCTGCGAATGCGATAAGTTTTCGCCCGTCTTTGGAAGAAAATGAATTTCCGATTTGAGTATATAATAAAAATTGAATATGAACTTATTTATTTTAGGCGGACGAAGATTAAATAAATTGAGTGTAGACCTATTCTTGTCGAATGTTTTTTCTAGCGTCCGTTGTAATTGCCTCCACAATGGGCTCCGATCCCTAGTAACCTTTAGTAAGTTCCAAGCAATGTTATACACACACATCATATGCAAAGTGTCTACAAGTTAGCTGGGCAATTCCGTAAATTAATAACTTCCAAAATATTAAATGAAATTTAGCCGGTTTAGAGTCAGATTGGTTGCAACATATCCTAAGTTTATTCTGTTACTGTTCAAATTGTTACGGGAATTATTTACCTGAACACGCTACAGATTTTCTCTAATCATCCAATAAAAAATGCCACGAGGTTGCATTTTTCAACAGGACGGCGTGCCTTTGTCTCTACCACAACGACGTTACACCTCACCTCAAATGCCGAGGCACCCGTTTGGAGATTCTTCGTGGATGTGTTATAACTCAGTGGCCACCTCGATCACCAGATCTTTCACCGCCAGATTTCGGTGTAGGGGATTCTGTAAAGGATCCAGTGTACACTCCGACATTTCCTGCATACGTTCCTGAACTAAAATGAAGAATCTGCACTGCAGTTGATCGAATCAAAGAAAGCATGCCGACAAATCTGTGGCAAAGAACTGGTTTTTACGGTTGGGACATTTGCAGAGTCATGAAAGTCGCATCGAAAATTTCTGATAATGCTCAACTTGAACAATTTTTTTTTTAAATAAAAATCTTAGATGCGTAATTTAATTTTTTCTCTCTGTAAATTACATTTAATAAATCATTATTTTTACCCGACAAATTTGTAGACACAATAAACTCGACTGTTCGAGCCTCGTCGGGGGGGGAGACTCTCCCTGAAACCCCCAAATCTTTTAGTTTCATTATTGCCATATTAAAACGGTATTAATTGACTATGTCATTTTATCTTTCAACTTTCATGTATTTCGCCTGGTAACACTATGTTGAAATTTTTAGAATTGTAACCTATTTATAGTAAAATACATGCGATGCCTATTCTACAGCTTACGAAATAGTTTAACAGTAGATTAAAGCTGTTGTGAACTAATAGTATTTAAATATATGTAAAAATACATGCGATGCCTATTCTACAGCTCACGAAATAGTGTAACAATAGATTAAAGCTGTTGTAAACGAATGGTATTTAAATATATGCAAAAACACATGTAATGCCTATTCTACAGCTTACGAAATAGTTTAACAGTAGATTAAAGCTGTTGTGAACTAATAGTATTTAAATATATGTAAAAATACATGCGATGCCTATTCTACAGCTCACGAAATAGTGTAACAATAGATTAAAGCTGTTGTAAACTAATGGTATTTAAATGTATGTAAAAATACATGGGATGCCTATTCTACAGCTTACAAAATAGTGTAACAGTAGATTAAAGCTGTTGTGAACTAATAGTATTTAAATATATGCAAAATTATGTCGCTTTTTGGGGACACATTTTTCGAACAATTTTCAATAAAGGGGGGGTGAGAGATAAAATGACATGTCATTAATGATTACAAGCGTAAAAAACTCCTCCTTCGACTTCAGTCGGGGCCTTTGTGATTCTACCGGGCCTGCTTCTGTACTCCGATGAGTCATCCAAAGAGGCCTACGGACGCTCACTTATTGGTTCCAGCACTTAGATACGTCATCTAACGGCCGAATCTAACCAATGAGGAAACGCCCGTAGGAGTGCACAAGCAGGCCCGGTAGAATCACGATGGCCCCGCTTCAGTCCAGTCATCCGGCGCAGTTTATCAATAATGCGTCTTAGCGATCCCAAATCAGGAGCAACACAATCGTAACGAGGGAGCCATTGTTTCCTCTGTGCCATGAACGAATCCCCTGTCTGTCATCACATCGCGCACGTAAACAGCAGGACGGTTCATTATTTATCTCCTCTTTCGTTCACCGGAGAACTAACTCCTGAGATTTTTGTTTCATCTGTCGAAGGTGCATCGGGTGTCTGTCCCCTTTTCATTAACAGACTTCAAAAGGGAAGAAAGAAATCACTAAGTGCGTGTGTGTCATTTTCGTAACAAGCTCTTTATCAGCGGGTTCTTTCTTTTCTTTTTCATTTTCCGAACTTGTACCCTGTAAGGAAATAGGGAATGCAATCCCGATCCTGCGGGATCCCGCAATCTTTTTGCGGGACTAGTCCCGCGGGATTATGATCCTAATCACGCGGGATTGAAAATGAGAAATAAATTATTTTTACTACAATTTCACGTTGCTTTCCCAATCAATAGAGAGAGAATTTTTGCATATTTATGTCTCTTATCTAACAATAAACGAATCAATGATTACAAATTTTAATATAAAGTTTTATTTTTTAAAATTATCTTCCCATGGGAGTCTGGACCAAACATCTAAATATAAACATCGTAGTCTAAATGTTTCGCGAACTTCCCATCTCCAAATGAACTGGAATATTTCATACTAATTTATATCTTAACGAACAGTAACGAATTAATTATAAGTTTTCATTTTAGTTTTTAATTTTTTAAATTCACACATTTAATTATTTTACTAAAACTAAATCTAGACTAAGAAATAATTCGTTGGATTTGTTCGATTTTTTATGTTCTTTTTTCGGCATCTAAGAAAATAACGTAAGTATGTAACTGTATCTCTAAATTGCATATTTCTGTAAATTCCTCATTTTTAGCATATTTCTGTAAATTCCTCATACATAAGACATAACTTAGTACATTATTCTGAATATTATGATTATAATTTTCATATTTCTGTAAGTTATTGTATTAGTTATCTCATATTAATTATAACTATTAAAGTTAAACTTCATAGTGCTTAAATTTTTACTTTTTTCTACTTTTCCCTGTTGAAATGAAGCCCTAGGTAAATGCAATGTCAATCCCGCCGGATTGCGGAATCCCGCGAGATTAATAAATCTCAATCCCGAAATCCCGCAAGACGGAAAACAGTGCGGGATTGCATTTCCTATAAGGAAAGTATTGGGAACGTCAAAAAATTCGACTTTCAGACTTTGATGTGTGTGTGTGCGTGTCAGTGAACACGATGGCTCCTAAACGACGCATTCGATCGAGCTCCAATATAATTTGGTATATATATTATAGACCGCATTCGCACGACAGGTATTGATTTTGGTGTGTATAGGAGTATAGATTTTTACGGGGCTACGAAAAATAATGATTTTACTCATTACGGCCTATTCTACATTACATAAATTCTTAGAAGTGCGCTAGCGTCTAAAGGGTGCCTTCGATCGAGCGCAAAATGGGTATGTATAGTATAGGTCACGGTCACATGCTCTACATAGATTTTGGTGAATGTGCAATCACTCAAAAAAGTATTCGAGTAAGAGATAAATTTCCTTCGTTGGTTTTGTATGTTAAAAATGATTTATCATGCAATATGAATTACGCTATGTATGCTTATAACTTTCCAAATTTCGGTAGGGTTGTGCGTTTTTGAAAAACTCAATAATTATTCCCAAAGCTAAAACAGGAAATTTCGCTTTTACTCGAATACTTTTTTGAGAGGGTGTAGAACTAATAGTTTTTTTTTTTTTTACGGCCGGACACTTGTCGATTAGGCATTGTCCACTGCAACTGCGCGAAGATACTGTGGTCGTTTTATGATAGCTGAACCCAGTGGGCGGCCAGCATTAGTCCCTATAAAGGGGCGGACAATTTAATATCCATGCCCAAGCCGGGATTCGAACCCGGACCCACCGAGAACTTATTGTATATTACGGTCTATGGACGACCTAAAAGTATACATTACTGTAAACATTTACGCACTGGTATAACATAGAAATGGTTCAATACTAAAATATACTACCTTTTTGGAGTAAATACCCTTCCAGCAAACACACACAGGTTCTCTGAACGTCTATTAACGTTCCAGAAAACGTCTTCTGAACGTTGATAGAACGTACAGAGAACCTGTGTATGTTTGCTGGGTTGACTTGTACCCCTCCCCCCCCCCCTCTTCACTCTCTAAACACAATCGTATGCGCGCCCATAATTGGGGCACTATAAATAAATTTCCTAAAATTACAAGAAACAAATACTTAACCGAAAAAATCTGTAAAAATCTGTGCCAGTGAGGTTTTCTGCATTTTCTTCATTTTTTTCAATTGACACTTATAATGTAAAAACATAAAATGCAGTACATCTTTCATTAAACGTCTAGCACTTTTAAAAGTACTCCTAACTCTCAAAACATGCCATATGACAAACATTTTCTTGGTCAAAGAAGTAAAATGTTACTGATTTATGAAAGTTGCCGTTGATTAGGGGCAAATTCGAAAAATTTCACCTTCAATTGATTTTTTACATTTTTTGGGGGGGGGGGGGGGAACTCATCCGTTATACAACGTTGAAATTGAAAATGTTATAGAGCATTTTTTTCGATGGGCCAGCGAACACTGGGGCAACCCATCTGTAAGTGATAACTTTGGGTTCTCGTAATGCATTTCAATGGCAGAAACTCGATTTTGAACTTCGGAAAGCAGTATTCAATTCGAGTTGTTGGGGGTATTCAGTGGACTGAATGGGTTAAACAGTCTTTGAATTTTCCAGTGGCCTATTACGCTTTGAACTGATTGAGCATTATTAAAACTGCTACCTTCTAATACCCTTTTTCTGGGTTGAATACAATCGGAATATTATGAGAGAATCTGCGCAGAAAGGATGCGCAGTCGGATGTCAGTCATATGACGTCTTCGAAACGTCACGTCGACATGCTCCGTGGCTGACGAGAAAGACAGGCTGCGGTGCTGACATTTGGTCACACCCCTTTTGCCCTTGCAGAGTCATGTGACTGACAGGGCCCGCGCTAAGCATTCGTCACCTCGCCAAATGCAATAAAATCGTAAGTTTGGCGAAATAAACTCCGTTTTGGCGAAAGTATTGGCGAACGATTTTGCCACTGGAAAAAAAATATCCCCTAAATCCTCAAAATTACGTCTAAAGATTGTTAAAAATTCCGTAAGAAACGAAAAAAAAAAAAGCTAAGATTGGTCTATTGGCTAAGACTTTTGAAATTTGGCTAATTTACTGGCTAACAATTTGAAATCCCTAGCGCGGGCCCTGACTTAGGAGATGTGGCCATCTTACTGGCCACATCGCCTAAGTCACATGACTCTGCAAGGGCAAAAGGGGTGTGACCAAATGTCAGCACCGCAGCCTGTCTTTCTCGTCAGCCACGACATGCTCTACAGCGTCTTCATCTGGGAGTGTTCTGGACAAACTTACAATATCTGGGTCCGCTGACACGAGCTTTCGACAATCAAAAGAGAGTTTGACCACTCACCTCCCTGACCTTCCTGTGTATGACGACCTTGTGCCACTGGTTGTCGTCGAATCGCACCTTCGACGGCCTGACCACCTTCTCGACGTGGCCGGACCCAAGCTTGGTGTGCACGGAGATGCCCCCTCCCTTCAGGGCCACGTGCAGGAAGTCCTCCCGGGAGCCCCCGTGGCTGCCCAGGTCGGCCGCGAAGAACAGCAGGCCCGAAGACTGCCGGCTGCGGAACTGCAGGGAGAGCTGGTCGCTCCAGCTGACCAGGGGCTCGCCCCCGCTGCCCCTCACGTCGAAGTGCAGGTACTCGTCGCCCGTGAACGTCGCTTCCGAAGGGGGGCGTTCTGCAAATGAAAAAAAAAAAAGGAGACATAAATTAAGTACCCATCAGATGCTAGAGGGCATCCACATCTGGATCCCCTAAAACATATAAAAGTAACCATTTATGAGTAGATAATTATAAATATACGAGTACGAATATACAAGAGAGCGCATCGCCATTCAAAGCCCGTTGGAAAGGCGAGGAAAGGATGAACCGTGTGGCTGGTGACACGGAAACGGGCAGAAAGGATGGATGCGTGTCCTTCATTGTCCTATTGGGTGTAACTGCAAACCCAATTCACTATCCACAGACGCATTACAAACCTTCACGGCGTAAAAAAAAAAGAAGGGTAAAATAGCCAAGGATGTGGATCGATTGAAATATTCTTCATTTATAAAAGTGTGTTCTAAAATTATGGAATAAAACCACTATTCTGCGATGTGGTAGTATTCCAGAGCCTATCAGAAATAACTAATTACATCCAGCGCAGCTATGAACCATTTTCTTAAAAATAGAACGATGAAAAAGGAAATGAGCCGCCACAAATGCTCCAAAGAAAACTAAAAGCGAGTATGGATGCGCAAGAATAATGAGAGTCAGATCTTGCTGATCTTGGCACAAGTCAGGTGCTGGGGCATGTGCCTCAAGTTAGGGTTGCCATAGCACTCTCTATCCCCTATTCCTGTTCTATGGCATAGGTTGATTCCGCAAGCATCCTACTTTGGCCCACCTTACGCTCCCTTTAACCGCTTTACAAAGGAATTACTTGATGGGTACACCACAGCCTAAGATAACTGATGACAGTGCTGGGTGCAACCGTCGATATAGAAGTACACTAGCACAGACCTTCCAAAAGGTTCCAACGCTAAAAAAGTGAAGCCGTTGCCATCACTCGATTTGACTACCAGCATCATGGCGATCCATCGAATCACTAATCGTGACAGAGCCCGCTTTGTCCAAGAAGTTCTTTGTCTGCGTGGTATGCAACGAGGCAATTCAATGGACCGCCATGTTGCTGGTAGTTAAAACGAGCGATGGCAACGGCTACAGTTTTTCAGCGTTGGGCAGTCCATCCAGTTGTTCTATATCGATAAGCATATAACTGGCATACTTGTTAGGTACAAGAATGGCGACTTGCGTCAGAGCATTTGGAGTTCGTTCATCTTGGCACTTTTCAGATTTTTCATGAAGTATACCATATCGATAACATTGGGACCACCATAGCAACTACTTTTGCGTGACATAAACAAACTAAACGGAACGTGTTCTATTGGAAGAAGCTGGACTTTTTACAGCCAGAAAAGGTTCGGTTTAACTTAAACGGGTCAAACAAGCTGGAAATGCCACTAGATGATGATAACTGATTGAATGTGTTAAGCAAACGTTTGAATTTTAAGACTTTGAATTTAAGCTGTAAATTGTTTTGAAGTGTTTAAAAATAATCTTTAGCTTTAAAAAATATGCATACACTAGCATTATAGTGGGAAGTCAATTGCTAGATATTATTTCTTGTAATAATTTTAGACGGTAACAAAAAAGTGGAACTCAGCCTAAATGGTTAAATATTTAATATCCTTTGAATAGAGCTCCGATTCTTTGCAAATTCTTTTATGAAGTCCAACAAAAGGGCTGAATAGCTCTTTCAAATTGCTCTTGTAAATCATTTAAATTTTTGAACTCATCTTGAATTAATATTTCAGAATCACACTATACATAAAAATAGTGACCAATAATAACATAAACTCTGAGAACCAGCAGTTAAAATAAATCCATATACCATATTAGAAATACTAGACCAAGCATGTCAGAGTGTACAGTAAATAATATGATAAAACTATTGCTAGATAGTAATCAGTTGGAGATGACAGACATTCCATAATTTTTACAACTAATTCTTCTATAAAAAGAAATCTGGAGTGATTTCACTCGACTTTCCGAACACTTACGATTAAGATCATTACCGAGCATTTAAATAAATTTTAATCGATGAATAATTCAAATATATCTACCAAATTTAAGCTCAATGGAATGTACCGTTTAAACGCTAGCGCACTTTCAAGAATGTCTCCCCATAGGCCATCATGTAAAAGAAATCTTTGTCGTAGCCCTGTAGAAAAACTATAAGTCCTATACACACCAAAATCAATACCGGTCTTGCGATGGTGGTTTATAACATGTATACCAAATTTGAGCTCAATCGAATGTACGGTTTAAACGCTAGCGCACTTTCTAGAATTTCTCCCCATAGGCCATAATGTAATTATGGCCTATGACAAAGAAATCTTTCTCTGACAAAGAAATTCTCTGACAAAGAATTCTCTGACAAAGAATTCTATGACAAAGAAATCTTTGTCATAGCCCTGTAGAAAAACTATAAGACCTATACACACCCAAATCAATACAGGTCTTGCGACGGTGGTTTATAACATATATACACTTTTTGAGCTCAATCGGAAGTACCGTTTAAACGCTAGCGCATTTTCAAGAATTTCTCCCTATAGGCCATAGTGTAAAAGAAATCTTTGTCGTAGCCCTGTAGAAAAACTATAAGTCCTATACACACCCAAATCAATACCGGTCTTGCGACGGTGGTTTATAACCTATATACCCAATTTGAGCTCAATCGCGTGCCCCGTTCAGGAGCTATCGTGTTCACTCACATTCACACAAACACACACACACACACACATACATACATCTCGTAAAAATAGCATAAATGAATTCAGAAGACTCCAAAACGTGTCAATACACCAAAATCTCGAATTCGAATTTTTTCATGATTACAATACTTTCCTTATATGGTACATGTTCGGAAAGTAAAAAATCAATGATACTATATGTAAAGCAATACAATAACTAGTCGAAAACATTGAATAACAATGAAGAACAAAAAAAAAAAAAATAATAGATGCTTCTTAGTCAGCTATTGTAAAAGTACTGAATCCCGAAACGTCCTGGTTATAGTTTATACTATACTCAGTACGCTATTGTCATAACGACCGCTTTAGAAAAGTTAAGATGCTGTAACCCAAAATCAAATCAAAGCGCTTTGTTATAATAGCAGAACTCAGCATGGACTGGGAGGGGTGGGGAGAGGAAATCATGTTTTTTTTTGAAAAAAATTCTTTTCTCTTTTCGTCTGCCTTACTTTTTTTTTTGGATATCATCAGACAGCCACACAAGTTTGTCGAAATGCTTAAAGGTCGATGACTGCTAGTGAGGATATCGCAAACAAACAACAAAACTCCATTGTAAAAAGTTTTTGAAAGCCACTTAATTTTTTTTTTTTTTTTTTTTACTTGTGGAACGGAATCAGGCATGGCGGAAATTTTTTCGATGATTTATTTTTGGAATGGAATGAGATTGTTGCTGCTGAAGCATTCACATAAATGGTTTCCCTCCCCCTCCATTATTTATAAATTGAAATGAAATCTATTTTCTTAAATTTTCCCCCCTATTCTATCTATAAAGTAGCATTTAACACTTTTAAGTCCGAGCTATTTCTGGTACGGCATGTCTCCCGAGTGGAGCGGCAGTTTGTGGAATTCTACATAATTTTTAATTTTTTTTTTTAAATACAAGGAAGATACAAATTTTATTTTTAAAAATTGTAAATTTCAAGATCTGCTCTTATTCATAATGAAAAAAACTATTAGGTTGTAACGGAAGTTTTCCGCCACTCCAAGTACTGCCTGCACAAGCAGTTCGCGTTGGTGTCTTTGCCAATAATTTGTCAAACGATTTTTGTTATTTGAAAGAAAAGACTTGTTTTAGAGCACTGTGTTGTGAAATCTGTAAAACAATATCGTTATGATTAAGTATAAGGTGCCTGAAATAGAACTACCACGCTACCAGATTGATCCATCATTTACTCTCAGTTCTGTCGCAAAAAGTCTCAGCTACAGAATGACACTGAATTATGTGTACAGCTTAAGGTACTACTGTTGTATCATATGACACTGTGAAGATTTGGTACCGAAAGTTCAAAAACGAGGACTAGGATATTAAAGAAGCAGAGCGCTCTGGTCATCCTACTAATGCTGATGAGGCCCGCCTACCAGAATGTGTGGAAGAAGATAAAATATTCATCCCCTCGAGAGCTAGCTAAAAGAGTCAGACTTTAGTGCCGTGTCCATTAGTCGCGCTAAGCATCGCATAAACTTGGCATATAAGGTCAATAGCTGGGTACCGCGTGAGCTGACTCAAGCAAATCTGGCGGAAAACTTTCGTTACAACCTGATACTTAAATCTACTAAGAAGTAATACTTAATACAAGAATTATAGGAAAAAGCATGCCTTATAGTAAAAAAAAAAACAAAAAAAAAAACCTCCTTTCACATTAGAAAATGTAAATTTTTACATAAATTTTACAGAGTTTTTCAATAGAATCTTTCCCAAATGCTGTAAAAAAAATCTGGAGTGACTCCACTCGACTTTCCTAACATTTACGATTAAGATCATTACCAAGCATTTAAATAAATTTTAATCGATAAAAAATTCAAACATATATACCAAATTGAAGCTCAATCAATTGTATCGAATGTACCCTTTAAACGCAAGCGCAGTTTCAAGAATTTCTCCCCATAGGCCATAATCTAAAAGAAATCTTTGTCGTAGTCCTGTAGAAAAACTATAACACACCACAATAAATACTGGTCTTGCGACGGTGGTTTATAACATATATGCCCAATTTGAGCTCAATCGAATGTACCGTTTAAACGCTGGCGCACTTTCAAGAATTTCCCCCATAGAGGCCCCCCATAATGTAAAAGAAATCTTTGTCGTAGCCCTGTAGGAAAACTGCAAGTCTCTTAAACACCAAAATCAATACCGGTCTTGCGACGGTGGTTATAACATATATACCCAATTTGAGCTCAATCGAATACTCCGTTTAGGAGCTATCGTGTTCGTTCACACACACACTCTCTCTCTCTCTCTCTCTCTCTCACACACACACACACACACACTCACACACACACACACACACACACACACACAGGGATGGACGCGAGACGACTTTTTTGCGAGACGAGACGGAGATTTACAGCTTTTTTGCGAGACGAGACACACATTTTTAACATAACTATATAGGGATTTTGCGAGACGAGACAAACTTTTAGGCTATTTTGCGAGACGCTTATTTTTCGTCTCGCGTCCATCCCTACACACACACATACATACACATACATACATACATACATCTCGTAAAAATAGCATAAATAAAATCAGAAGACCTCAAAACGTGTCAATATACCAAAATCTCGAGGTCGAATTTTTTCATGATGACAATACTTTCCTTATATGGAACATGGTCGGAAAGTAATACTTTAACCATATCTCAACAATTAAAAAAAATAAAAAAAAATAAACGGTACAACATCAGGCAATTGCTCAGCACAAACTTATAATTTAGGCGTGACCTGTGTGTAGTCATGTATGCTGATCGCGAGGACACCACGGGGCTGATTTTCAATCGGAACGTATAAAGGTCGTTTTCGAAATTCGGGTGCCATTTGCTGTCCACGTGTAAAACATGTTATTTTCAAAAGCTATAAGAAAATTTAAATGATTTTTCTTTTCGTCCGTACTATTTAATAATAATAATAAAAAAAAAGAAATGAGTAGAAATGATACATATTCGAATCAGACAGCATACAATGTGTTATGCAGACTGACTGCCCCAAAACTAAAATTTCGGCCCCTGGCATGCTTTAACATTGTGAAATAGAGAATAAATTACTTTATGTAAAGCTTTTTTTGTGGTTTTAAGAAAAATACAAGATTGCTAAACATGGCTGTCCGGACATGATGTCATGTTTGTTACCATACATTATTTTCAACTTTTTAAACAACAGAATTGAAATTTGAGAATAACAACACCTGTTTACCATTAGAATGTGGCGAAGAAAGAAATATAAGCAGACATCTTGAATCTTTGGAATTTGACTGAAAAGGCAAAAACCTATTGGTATAAGTATTTTTATTGCATGTCATGTCTGTTACCTTAATGAGTTGTATAAAATATATTTATTTGTTTGCTAATTCAATTGATTGATTTAGATTCATTAGTTTCTTAGTCTAAATTAATGTCTATTTTCATGTTCTTGTGGAATTATTTAAATTCATGAATTTTTGTTCCTTGAAAAATCATGTCTGTTACTATAATAAGTAACATACATGACAAACAAAAAATTGAAATACATTTTTAAATGGAAAAGTGTATATTATATGAAAAAAAGGACTGTACATATGTAATAAATAAATCACTTTGCATTATTTTGTACTAAACACAAGTGTACAAATTTGAAAGAAAATGTCCGGTAACAGACATGACAAATTTGCATCAAGTCTGATAATGTAATAATGTAAAAAATATATATAAATAAAAGAAAAAATGCATGAATAATAGTCAAATAATGTTCAGAAAAAAGGTATGTTTTATATTATGGAAGAAACCTACTTATTTTTATAAATTATATTTTTGCTTCTTAAATTTACAAATGAAACTCGATTTTGAAAAGGAAATAAAGAAATAGCTTCCTAAGTGGAGAAAAATTAAGATCTACTCCACTATAAATAAATGTCCCGCTATAAAAATTAGGAAAACAAATACAAAACTACTGTGGAACATGCTACTTGAAAAATATAGAATGAAATCAACGATTGAAAATTAAATACTATAATTGAAATATCAGTATCCTACGCAATGCTATTATTATCGAACTATTGCATTTCATTTGGTATCTTGATTCAATCATTATTTTTTATCCTGTCATTACATCCTTCTTTGTAGAGTATAAAGAAAGTTTTTTTTTTTTAAGTGGGGCCCCCAATGAAGCTTTTGGCCTGGGCCCCCATCTCCAAAAATCGATCCCTGGACACCAGTGGGTGTGGAAATTTCAACGTTATATCACCAAAGTTATAACTGAATGCGACTTAAAGATTTACTCTTGTTAAAAAAAAAAAAAAAAAAACTCAAAATACTGGTGTTAAACAATAAAGTAAATAAAAAACTTTGTAAAAAACACACATAAGATGTATTAGGTAAGAGGATACGTACGTTTCAGCCAAAAATTGTTTTGGCCTTCTTCAGTCCAAGCCCTTCGTTGCAAGCAACACAGGGAACTGAAAAGAGATAAACAAGCAAGATTGTTGCAACAACACAGGAAACTTTTCAGTTCCCTGTGTTGCTTGCAACGAAGGGCTTGGACTGAAGAAGGCCAAAACAATTTTTGGCTGAAACGTACGTATCCTCTTACCTATTACATCTTATGTGTGTTTTTTACAAAGTTTTTATTTACTTTATTTATTCTTGTACTTCAAAAGTTAAGAATATTATAATAATAATAAAGAAATCGATTTGCTCACAATTACATTGAAATTTTTAATGTTGAAAATAACAATATCGAATCATTTAAATGGATTATGCGCATCAGAAACGTTTTTCCTTTTCACTGTTCAGAGTATTAAAGTATTTCAAATAGTTAAAAATGTCACTTCTCCACGATATAAAATCAAATCTGTACTTGGACAGTAATCGCCGAACTTTAATATAGTTTATAAGAAACAAAAAAACTGCTTTGCTTTCCAATAGCATACTGTTTCATTTATCAAACGTATATTTACTCGCTAGTAGAAGCAGTCTTGGGTGGTTGGGGGGGGGGGGGGTAGGTCTCGTAATTTATCATATTATTATACAAGAATGCAAAGCTATTTCTTTTCGCTCCTGTTTACATTCTTAATGATGGTGGAAGGGTGATTATTGTACAGAATTCATAGTTGTTCTCAACCACAGGAAATGGAACAAAATGGAATTTTGTTTTTGTCTTTTTGTTTTTCAACTTTTACAAGATGAATGTGAGCAGAAAAGATAATTTTGTGCTAAAATGTTATGTGGCCCATATTATGCGGAAGGTTTTATTGCAAACATTGCACTGTTCGCCGCCATTTTAAAACTTATTTAGATGACGGATGGATTCAAGGACATTCTAATAGCTCATTTTATGTATTACTCGTGTATTCTGTCTATTTACGTTTAAAACCCTTTGAGGCGCAATCCTTTCCCAGTTCTAAAAAAAAGGGGCAGCTGTTTCCATCGCTCGACTTAACTACCTGCAAGATGGCGGACGATCGAAGCGTTCATCGCGTGCCACAGATCTAGAGACCCTTTGTCGTCAAAAAAGGGTCTCCAGATCTGTGGCGCGCGATGAACGTTTCGATCGTCCGCCATCTGCTGGTAGTTAAATCGAGCGATGGCAACGGCGGGAGTCGCGTGGGTGGGGTGGTTGGAGGGCATGCGAGCGGGGGGCAAATCTTATCCACAGCTGTTCTCAGCATTCACTTCCATTTTTCAGCACACACACTCACACTACAGTTAAAAATAATCGGTTACCATTCTTTTTACGTGGCACTGACGTGCTAAAAAAGTGAAAGGATCTCGTGGAGCTTCTGTCCACCCGGCAAACTATTTTTTATAGAAATCAAATCAATTCTTCGTGACTGGCAACAGGTCAAAAACGTCGGAGTTTGGTGCGTCTCCCAGAGCGAGGACACACTGCGAGCGTTAAAAGGTTAAGGAGGATGTCGATCACAATTACATTGGCTATACAATCCAAAATGCGGTGGGAGAGGTGGAGGGCTCTCAATGTGATGAGGTAATCATTTGGCATCTTAAGAATTAAAATTAATGATTTAGTTATGTTTTAACTTATTGTTTTTATTATATTAAAATTGAATTAATTAACTACGCATTTGAACTGAAATCCCGAATACATTGAACGCCCCCTTACCTTAGTCTTAAGATCGGAGGAGATGCAGGAATAGGGGGTATACCAGGAAGCACTGGTATCGGGGGAATACCAAAAAATTTTAATCATTATAGGCATTGTTATTCATGATAGTAGTGAATTTTTATTATTTGCTTCGTTGCGAAATATAAAAATAATTCCGAAAGACTATGGCATAATTTAATGTAAATTTAGTTAATGTGTTTTAAAATAATAAATATTTGTATACTGTGTCCTAACATATTCATATTTTTCTCACGAGTAGAATAAAAATATGTAGTTATTGAAAAGAATATTTAAATTCACGTTACAACCAATAATATTATTTAAAATTAAAAATATTCAAAGACATCAAATAAGACATTCTTTGACAAGAAGAAAAAAAAGGGCAATAATAAATGACATTAATGCGACCTTCTAATTTCTTCTACATTGCACTTTCCAACGCGCGTGCGCGCGCGAGAATTTGCATGTTCTACAAAATGCAAAGATCTCGGTCACGAAACAATGTGGGGGAGGTGTTAAGCTAATTCCCCCCACGAGGCTTCATATGCTAGCAGTTTATATTTCTCGTATGTTAGAAGCTGTAAAATAATTCCGACAATGGCACATACTATATATTTTCCGAGAGTCCAAATGCACTCACTAAGTTAGTATTTTACAAAAGTAAAAAACATGGGGCAAAATTATTCGAATAATTTCGAATGCAAGTACCCGTCTACAGCAACAACATGTTCCTTTCGCAATTCCACTTGGCACCAAATACCGAAAAACAATCTATTTTGATTTATCTGCTATTCCCCCCCCCCTTCTTATAACCGACAGCGCGTGCTTGCAATAATAGATACATCGTCCGAGTTCGCAATCCAACAAAGTTCGGACTGACCTCAAGCAATGATTACAGTTAAAAGAAAATCAAGACAGAATTGAATGAAAATAAAAGCTTTTTCTGTTATGACTGATGCTGGCAACAACTGAAAAACTGTGTTGTTGATCTAGGGACGAAAAATTTAATCCCCAGCAGAAGAAATGGGTGAAACGTTTCGAATCCCTTCTGAGACACTTATTAATATCTTGTTAGGGAACGAAAAAGAATGTTTTAGAAATGAGTGAATGGAAGATCTTTCTTCATTTATTTTACCGTACTCCTCTGCTAGTCATGTGTCAAAACAAGAAAGCGAATTACAATTTAAAAATATATTTGACTTAGATATAATGGCGAGCGCGTGCGAGACTATGACTTTTCCCACCAGTGAAATCCTTGTAATTAGTTCGATAAATATCACCTCAAATATCTAATAAAAATGACATTGATGGATGGTGATGGGGATATAATATTTTACATCTCTTATACTGCGCAGCGCGCGAGTGTAGCGAAGCGAAGTATTGGAATCGAGAAAACTTTTGGCATTAATCAGAGTAACAGGTGGAGAGTGTTTAACCAAATATAATAGACAATGGGGCTTGTCTCAGAACATTTCATTCATGACATGAAATCGGAATTTTTAAACCGATGAATTTTAATCACCGTGGCATTTTGGCGAAATAAATCATTCAGTTTTGACGAACAATGCGTCGGTATAGTTCATATAATTATTTCAGCTTATATCCCAAAGTGATATATAACAGAGCTACCATGTAAAAACGACGTTTCCCGACCCCTATACCGCTATGTGATTTTGATTCTGCTATGATGTTGCTATTTCCTCCGTAAATTTGTCGCAACATTTATGAGACACCCTGTCAAGACAAGAGAATTCATGATATTTAAAATGTTTACTTCTAGCTAAAGAAACGTATAGCGCAAAACGGGGATTTAAAAAATCCATAGTGAAATAAATGGCTCCTATAAAATAAAATTCACTACAATTTCTAGACAGCCTAACACAATGTAATAAAGACGATCGCTTTGCCTTGCAATAGTTAAGAACCGGAGTTTCAAGTGGAAACCTGTCAGGACTTACCCCAGAAAAAAAAATTCGGGGTGGGTCCTAAAATTTTCAGAGGGTCCACTCACAGTGAAAAAGGCAGGATTTGAATACAACAAAACTTCATCATTATTATTTTTGTCTACAAAAACTGAAATTTCGGTGGGGGGAGCCGAACCCCTGAACCACACACCCTGGGTACGTCCTTGTAACCTGTCTAATGTGACCACCTTCTGGTCAACCAACAAAACTGGTCGTCTAATAAAGGTGGTCACTAGAAAGTGAAAGCTTATAAAAGAGGTCATTATAGACAAGTGGTCTCTTTACCAAGGTGGTCACTTTAGCTGATTCCATTGTACTTGGACCAGCAATACGAGCACTAATTTTCCAGTCTGGTTATTTACTTTCTGCGTCGTTGCCATAAATAACCAACAAAAAAGCTTTTTTTTATTAATTTGTTTTTACGAACAGCAGCCCATTAATAATTAAGGTTACAGTCGGTATCATAGCATGTTCTTTTTCCTCACTGATGCTAGTTACACCGGTACTTAAAAAATCAGGTGAGGTAGATCTTTTAGAAATAAAATTTATTTGCTGGAAGTTCAACGTACTCTAGATATTATTTTGCAAACAAACAATACCACACGATAAATTATTCAAGTATTTCGAATACCTTCCTATTACCGATGCATTTTTATTATTTTTTTTTGACATCCTAAACGTCCGATTTATGAACAGAATCCATTTTGGTTTGTGTCTAACTTTTCTTTATGTATCTCAGTTTCTATGTAACCTTTACTGCACTGCAGAACCCATTCGAGTTTGAACAGCAAAGTTCGTCGACACAAGTAACGTTTACAGTTGAAGAACAAGAGAACAAGAAAATAAAAGCTTTTCTGTTTGTCAGTTCTGGCAACAACGAAAATGGAAAATGGTTGTCGGTCTGGGAGGGGGAAACATTTTTAATCATCCGCATGGAAATGGAATAAACATTCTGGAACACTATTAATATTTGTTAGGGAGCTGGAATGATGTCTTTGAAAATAAATAGCAAACATTTTTTCAAGAAAATGCGATTGGCAATGTAGCAATTTTAAAATATGTTCCTCTTAGAAATAATGGATTGATATTTTTATGTCTGTAATAAAATCCGATATCCGTTCTACGGCGTTATTGTTTCTTGTGTAGCTAATAAAAAATAGTTTGAAATAAAGGTAACTCAAATGGAAATGGTTGTTTTGATAGGACATTTTAATAGGTTCTGGTAAATAGGAAAAACACATATTTGCTTTTATTGCTGGAGATGCTTAAATATAATTTATTGAATTTGAACATACGCATTAGGCTAGCGAGAAAGTAATTTCGGATTGCACAAATACTTATTTAACATTTACTCAAAAACTACTCGACCGATCAGTTCGAAATTTTATACAGGTATGCAGACAAGAACAGATTAAAAAAAAAAAAAAAAAAACATAAATTTGAAAATCTTAAAATTTACTCAATTCCCGTTTCCTCTTTCACTAAAAAAAAACCAAAATTATTTTCTTGGTAACTCAATAAATAAACGAAAAATAGTATACAAGTAAATTATATTAAAACTTTGTTACGCATGTATATTTTTAATCTCTACAGTACACAAGCGCATAAATGGTAAAAAGAATAATTCTATTAGACTGCTATTCCAAACTCAGAAGATTGAAGTCTAGTCACCAGGGGTGTAGCCAGAAATTTTTCATTGGGGGGGGGGGGGGGTTACGACTGCTTCAACTCATATATATGTATAGGTGTGTGTGATGGAGTGAAGACTATACTTTTGTATGGCCAAAAATTCCCATGGGGGATTATGATCCCCCTATCCCCCCCCTTGGCTACGCCACGGCTAGTCACAGTTAATAAAATTACGAGTTTTGGCTGTTATTTTGCCGAAAGTTCTTTTTAAAGAGATATATGAGTAAAATTTAACTTTCAAAAACATGGCTCCAGTGTGAAATATGTAAAAAAGAGCAGGTCTGTAAGAGATCCAGTTTAACTTTGTAACTAATTGGTTAGTACGGAGAATTCAATACGCAATTCTGAAGTAGAATTTCACCGCTGCCTTTTTCAACGGTGAGAGTGAGCTAGTTAAACCTGGGTTCAATATTAAAAATGCATAGGGAAAAAAAGATGAAAAAAGAGTGATTCATCGCTCATAAAATACTTCTCGATGCTTATGTCGCCCCCCCCACCTCAAAATGCTTCATTTTTCACCATTGAATCAATCCTATTGCAGTCAAACAGCTCTTAAAAAAGTCTAAAGAAATAAATCACCACACAGAAAAAAAACTTGAAATTGAAAAGAGTGAATATCGGGGAAAATCCAAATATTTCTATCGATGTAATGGTCTGGAGTTTTGTGCTATTCTCCAAATGTAACGTGAATACGCTTTATAAACCCTTAAAAATGCTCCGCCCAAAGCATCCCTGCCTCTTAGTCACAAACATTAACCACTAACACAATACAGTGGAACCTGTCTAATGTGACCACCTCTGCAAGATCAAAACTGGCCACTAGGGATGTATAACGAATATTCGGTCACTATTCGGCTGTTTTCCCGTATTCGGTAGGCCGAATACTGAACAGATATTCGGCCGAATAGTTGTGGCCGAATATTGTTACATATTCAGCTGAATAATTTCAGAACAAAGAGAAAAAAAATATTTTTAACATGAACTTTTTAATGCATTTATAAATAACTAGCTGAAGTACCCGTTCTTCGCACGGGAATGAATGGACTTTTTGATATTACGATTTGTGGTGATTACTATTCATTGTAATAAACAGATATAGCAAAGTGGATATCGCGTTATATTGTGTCCAATAATCATGCATACCGAATTGCAAGGCAATCGTTTGTACGGTGCAGAAGGCCATGCGGCGTAGCGCAATCTAGAGGCGAGTTTTAGCAAAACGGATACGACGAAAATATTTTTCGCATTCAGATATCGATGCATACGAATTTTCATGACTATCGGCTGGACAGTCCTGAAGTTCATGTGTTGACGCGACATCTAGTGGCAAGTTATAGGAAAATGGATAGCGCCAAACTCTTCCCCGTGTTCAAATATCTATGTATACCTATTTTCATAGCGATTATTTGCACAGTCAAGAAGTGATACACTGCAGGGCCATATCTGTGCTAAATTTCAGGCCGATAGGTCCGTTTTTGTGGATTTGTATACGAACGACATTTCATTCGGCAAAATCGCCACACATGGCAACCACGATCCTTATTTCACACTTTTTTCACTACAGGGGTTACAATTACGGAAAGATTTTTGCGTGAAGAGCATAAAAAATCTCTTAAATTCCGGGAACGGGTGGACTTTCAAAGTTTTAAAGTGGACTATGATTTATTCTATATTATTTTACATATCTGTGCTAAATTTCAGGCCGATAGGTCCATTTTTGTGGATTTGTATACGAATCAAATCCACAAACAAACAAACAAACAGAATTTCATTTCTATTTATAAGATATTGCTTAGTTATATTTCAATGTGTTAATTTCGTATTATAAAATAACCCAAGTCACTGAATTCTAATCTGAATGAAACACAATCTAATTTCTTTAATATTACAAAATTGCAGACTTTTCTACTGGGTGACACACTACTTGACTCTGTTTTCTACCTTCTTTATGGGGTGGGGGAAGGAGGTATCTTTTCAGATCCTCCATTACGAACATAATTTTGAAAAGCTGCTCCATTACGTTTGCCCAGAGGTTGTAAAACCCAAAGCATGATGGGTATAGTTATCAGATTAATCTCATTTCCATAGCATATTTATTAAATTATGAATGTCTCGAAAGACAATTATGATGCCATTAGTGGTATAGCGCTGTATAGTTATAGTTATAACGCTGCGTCGGATGTGACTACAGGGGGTAAGAGGGTATTCTTTTCGAGAATTTTACG
>JAWZYV010019241.1:0-31331 GCA_038373885.1 Cheiracanthium punctorium
CGAATTCTCAGCGATTTTTTTTTCCGATTTCTCGGGTCTCGACTGAATCTCATCTAAAAGGTCTCATGTCTTCCTTATTCCTTATTACATTAGTTTCTATGTTTTCTCACTGGGTGTGCATGAGTGCAACATCCTAATCAGTGCAGTTTTTAAAATATGGGAACATTCTCCTGACAGTTCAAACGCACCTTGTATTGGAATTCTCGGCGATTTTTTTTTTTTTTCGATTTCTCGGATCTTGACTGAATCTCGTCTAAAAAGTCTCATGCGTTCCTTATTTCGTATCTTCTTGTAAACAGCGTAATATAATTCAACAAGAAAGATAAATTATGCCAAGCATATCGATTATAAAACACTTTCCAACATACTGGCGCGCGCGCGCACGCACAGACACATACACACACATCCCCTGAGCAGATAGCCATTGTGTAGTTTTGCCCTAAAGACAACACAACGCATTCAATCGGTTCATTAGAAAGTGAGTAAATGAATTTTCAAGATTCCGATTGAAATCATCATATCTTGATATTACTTAAGTATTATTTTCATTTCCCGCCAAATACTGAAAATACCGAGAAGTTGGGTTCAGTTTTCGAAAGAATTTTTTCTCACCGTATTTGGTGATTTATCGCAAAAGTCGCCGACGTTGGAGACTTTTGGAGCAAGTTTTGAAGGAGGTATTACTTAGTATTAGATAATAAGATAGTATTGTGCTTTAAATGAACGCCTCTCTCTAAACTGTTATTGAACATTGTAATGTATTTGCATTATTTTCAATGCTCCTGTAGAAGAACTATTAATGATACAGACACTATTTTCGATGGAGAGCTTTATCTTGTAATCCTTAATAACATATATCAATTTTGTTTGATTCAAGCAGCCAAATATCTCTAAATGCTACTTGCACCATCTTTAATAGGCACATGGTACGGTATAAAGAAACAACATATGTGAATTTCGTAGAAATCTATGCATATTGATGGAAGTTAGATCCAGGACGGACGGACCGACAGACAAACCGAAATCATAAACACTTTTCAACCTTGTTGGAAAGTGTTAATAAATGTATTTAAACATTGCTTAAAGCTTATTAACTGACGTAAAATAGTATACATGTTGCAGTACAGTAGAAACCGCATAAGTGCACATCAATGTGGCAACAAAATTATGTGTACTTAGACGGTTTGTGCACTCATGCGAGCTTACTTAAATTAACATATGTAAAGCATAAGTAGTTATATATATACAAAATATGTATATGTATATCTGTATTTGCTTTTGATTGTTCATTTTATAATTACTACTTAATGTATAATAATTATGAATAAAAGTAATTACATAGCAAAGTTTATTACGCATATCTACGTAGAAAACAGAGCTACCTGATGCTTAATGCATAGCTACTAAGCTTAACTACCTAAAAAGTTTAATGTAGAAATGAGAATTTTAAGTTCGATTATTACAAAAATATCGACCAACTAGCTGAAGTACCCGTTCTTCGCACGGGAATGAGTGGACTTTTTGATATTACGATTTGTGGGGATTACTATTTATTATAATAAAGAGATATAGCAAAATGGATATCGCTTTATATTGTGTTCAATAACCATGCATACCGAATTTCAAGGCAATCGTTTGTACGGTGCAGAAGGCCATGCGGCGTAGCGCAATCTAGTGGAGAGTTTTAGCAAAACGGATACGGCGGAAATATTCTTCGCATTCAGATATCGATGAATACGAAATTTCAGGACGATCGGCTGGACAGCCCTGACGACGCGACATCTAGTGGCAAATTATATAGGAAAATGGATAGCGCCAAACTCTTCCCCGTGTTCAAATATCTATGTATGCCTATTTTCATAGCGATCATTTGCACAGTCAAGAAGTGACACACTGCAGCGCGATCTAGTGGTTAATTAAAGTAATGATTTGCTACAGTGCCGTCAAGTGGCGAGTTATAGCAAAATGGATAACGCCAAAATATTCTCATTGTTCAAATAGCTATGTATACTGATTTTCATAGCGACCGTTTGAATGGTCAAGAATTTGGCCTGCTGCAGCGTCATCTAGTGGCGAGTTAAAATAATAATGCATTGCAGTGCCATCTAGTGGTGAGTAACATCAAAAGGAACACAGTTAGAATATATTCTTCGTGCTGAAATGTGTAAGTATAAGAAATTTTATGCCGATCGGTCGAACGGTATAGAAGTTGATGTGTTACAGCGCCATTTAGCGGCAAGTTACAGCAAAATGGATACTGAAAAATATTCTCCGTGTTCTAATATCCGCGTGTACCAAATTTCATCGAAATCGGTTGGACGATATTCGCATAGTAAACGGCTAAACGGAATAGAATTCGACGATCTGCTGCGCCACCTAGTGGCAAGTTAGAGGAAAACGGATAGCATAAAAAGCTTCTCAATGATAAAAGACTTAGGTGAACCAAATTTCATGGTGCAACGGTGCTGGAGTTTTTCAACCTCATACACACATACCAACATTCATTTTTATCTATAACCAGTGTCATTATATATCCCAGTCTCAAATAAAATCCAGTTTCAAATCTAAGCCTCGCCAAAGTGCCAACATACGCCATTTTGCAAGAGTTTTTTCAGGAAATCATTCGAAGCATTGACTTAGCAGCAATCAATATGGGAAATGGTTCAGCCGCCAAAAAGTAAAGCACACATTTATTTGAATGATTTGAATGATTTTTTGATAGCACACATTTATTTATAATGCTAATTTATTAAATATTCAAACATACTCACGTATACATTGTTACATAATCAGTTGAAGAAGTCTGTCAATTTTTTCTGTACAAGATTTCTTGAAGTATGCTCAAAAAATTGATCACTTAATGCACTTTTTCATATCAAAGTTATTGGAGGAACAGTAATCACTCAAAACCATTAAAGCTGACATCACTTCATTACTACCGAGAATTTTCCCGATATTTCTCAGATAAGCTGCAATTTCTTTCTTTTTGGTTTGTTTTTGGATGTATGTGCACTTATGTGGTCAAATTTCCTTTAAAAAAACAAGAGGTTTATGCACGTAAGAGATGTGCACTTATACGGTTTCGACTGTATACTTTAGAGATGAGATGGGCTCAGCCCGAGTCCGAAATCCCGAGCCCGGTTCGGGCCCGGGCTGTGTAATTCACAATTGCGTTCGGGCTCGAGCTCGTGAAAAATTTCTCTTTTATTGAACATACACCTTGAAACAGATTTTAAAAAGTGATTCATGAGGAAAATAAAAGTACTTAAAAAAAATATTAGCCGCCTAGAAGGTGCGTGAAGCTCTTTGAGTATTTCAGAACGGCGGCTTATATTGCTTTGTTAGTCGTGAGAGCAAAGATTATTTCATAAACATAGATATAAAGAATTAGAAAGTGCATTAAAAATTTGCAACTCTATTTGTCTTTGATTTGCACAAACGGCAAAATTTATTGTATTCTATCAAAGCATTACTTCTTTGAATTTTATTGAATTTTATTGATCTTATCTGAAATTTCGGGCTCGGGCGGGCTCGGATTAAAAGTCTTCGGGCTCGGGCTTCAAAAAATGAGCCCGACCTCATCTCTAGTATACTTGCTATCACCGTACTCTGATATGATACAAGCAACTTCCGTAGCAACACTCCCTGATGTTGCCCGACACTCAGCCAGCTAATACGCAAAAACGATTGTGCATGCTAAAGCAATTCAAAATTTTGTTGACATTTTGTTTCACATCTTTGCAAAAACACCGGCAGGGAACATGTTTGGCCACCTCGTGCATTAGTAATTTCGCATATTCTTGTTCCATGACCAAACATGGCCACTGCGTATGCAAATACCCGAGACAATTACATCCCTCGTCAATAGCTCAGTGTCCCTGTTTTATTATTACGGATACTAATTAGGGTGGGCTGCTGTTAGGAGCTGACTATCTGGTACCTGTGCCCGCTACCGAGCAAAAAACGAAGAAAAGGCGACAAAACGGGATTTCACGCCGTAATTAACCCTAATGATACGGTATTGATTAATTTTTGACACGGTGTTTCTGTCGACGCCGTTGCCATGCATTGTCAGCGATTATTACGTGTGCACATTTGGAAGAGGTGAACATTTTGCGGAGGATTGGGGTAATCGCTTTTAAATATGTTTTCTTTAGCGTGGGCACATCTATCTATATCTTCGGGTGGAATTCATTTTGTGCAATTTATGTAGTGATTTATCACTCATTCGTTTAAGGTTGTCAAAATAAAATATGTATGTATATGAGATGATTTTATTTTTTCTACCTTCGATGGACCATAAAGGAAAATCTAATGTAGACACCGCATAACTTTCTTGTACGTCCATTAAACCAGCGGTTCCCAACCTTTTAACAGTGTGCTACCCCAACGAAAGATAAATTATTGTGGCACCACCAGGGGTAGCTCGGCACGGTAAGCAAGACAAGCATCGCATCGGGAAGCCATTTCAAACTCAAAAACTAAGAAAAACTTGATATAAAGCATAAAAGGGAACGCCTTTTTTACGTTTGCAGAGGCCGCCTCTGGGCACCCCCTCACATTCTTAAACATAAATACAGTTTTTTTATTCTTCAACTAGCTGCGTGCCCGTTTTTCGCACGGTAGGAAACGAAAATTTTCCTTACATGTGTAATTCCAATTAATTCCAGTGATGTGAAATCTAAAATAAAAGCAAAATTATTTGACTTATGACGTAAAGTTTGCATCATGAGTACTAACCTGGCATCATTGCAATATAATGACTCAAAAAAACTACGTCAGTGTCATTCGCGATCAGAAAAGTGAAAAGCTTAGCGGTTTGCAGAGAACTCGTGACTTTCAAAATGTGTACTGTTTTTTAGGTTCAAGTTGTAGCATTAAATACCTCGGACACTACATGAAATGGACAACCGTTTATTTTAAAATAGATGCGCACCTGCTCTTCATCATAGATCCTCATTTGCGAATTGAAATTCTGATATCCCATTTAAAAACTCGATTGGTTGAAAAAAAACTTTTTTCAAATCCTTTTTGTGGCAACGCAACAAAATTATCACGTCCCATGATCAATTAATGCAATCCCGTAAAACTCAAGCACTTTGATATATTTTCTAGTTTTTGAAAATGCCTGGGGTAGTAGTTAAACTTCAGATATCAGTTTAAAAGACAGGAAAATTGACTAACGCTTCTGAATTTTCTCATCTTCAGTATAAAAATTGCATATGAAAATCCTCATATATAGGTACATACATACAATTTTTTTTTCTCTGATCCTGAGCAGAAAGCCAAGATGAAATTATTTTGGGATGTAGGATTATTCCATCTTAACAACATATAAAAATTTAAAACATGTGTCTGTGATCAGACATGCCGAAAAAAAATCATGATGTTTTTTAGCAAATGCAGTGCTCATGCAAAAACTATAGAAGATACGCAAATTTCGATAACATTTTTGGAATCAGCGTAAAAAGTTACTCCTAGAAACAAATTTTCACTTCGGTAACTTTTACAGGTAAGGAGTTATTTAAGGAATTGAGAAAAAAGATGGCGCATCTTGCAGAAAACTTAAAAATTTGCATAATTAATTTCTCGGTAATTAATTATCGTAGAACCTTCAAAATTGAGATTTGTTGATGTCTTAACCTATAAATCATCTATATAAAATTTGAGAAAAATCCGAGTTGGTGTGGTGAACTGCACTGTTTGATCTGACGTGGAATGACCCTATACTGTCATTGAGATTTAGAACTGAATAACATCTTATTGTTTAATTTTCGTTTATTTATACACATATGTGATGTTTGAAAATGTATTTCGAGTTATTTATTTACTCTCGCTTTTGTTAATACACGTACCGTATTCCAAAACGAAAGTATCTGGAACATGTCCTGAAAAGATTTATCCGATTACTTTTCAGATTTCCAAGAAATCAAGAAAAGAGATAATCTCTTGAAATAGTTAACTGGACTTCTTAATTTAAATTTATTGCCAGTTTTGAACTAAAATAAAATACAGCTTGATTTTATTTCCGCAGCAAATTTGAAGAAAATGATTCCCTTCTTTAATAAATTTTCACAAAACTACTTGAAATTTTAATGATGACTATGTTTTTTTCTTCCCGTAAAAAATAATAACATTAGTTACATTGTCTCTAATAAATAATAATAATAATAGCATGATAAAGGTATTGCTTAAAAAATGAATTTTTTTATTTAAAAAGTTTAAATGTTTAATTTTTTTTGTTGTAGTTTGTTTGTGAGTTCTTTGGTTTGTGAGTTTTTCAAAGAACTAAAATAAACGTTTTCCTACTTGCTAAAATGCGTTAGTTTCCAACATTCCTCATACTCGCTTCACCAAATGCGGCGAAAAGAAGCCAAAAATTTGCTCCTCAGTCACGTGATGAGTGGAATTTCCACCGAGGTGTTTGCTTCACTCGGGAATAGGGGTTTTACCACAGCGCGAGCGGTCTACCAGATATCTTTAGTCTATGGGTGAAACACCTATAACAATAAAACATGCATTATCACTTACTATTTGCCAGTTTTTATCGTGCCCTACCGGTTGGATAAAGCTCCATTAAATTATACAAACTTGTGATGCACTTTAAACTTTTTATATTCTAAAGTGAGAGAGATAAATTCTTCAATTTTAATAAAGTTTGGCAATTTCTCGTCAGATATAAGAGACATTATGAAAGTAGGTGCAGTTTCGAAACTTAGATTTGTCTCGAAACTTTACGATATTTTACCAA
Organism: Cheiracanthium punctorium; assembly: GCA_038373885.1. Lineage (NCBI taxonomy): Eukaryota > Metazoa > Arthropoda > Arachnida > Araneae > Cheiracanthiidae > Cheiracanthium > Cheiracanthium punctorium. The sequence continues at coordinate 6,752 of JAWZYV010019241.1, forward strand.
AAGTTGCCAAACTTGGTGGCAGTTGTAGCAATTTTATGCATGATCTAAACAGTGATTGCCTATAGACGTTGAAAGATATGATTTTTGGAAAGATTTTTGGGATTAAAAATTGAAGATTTTTGGGATTGAAAGATTGAAAGATTTTTGGGTGAGCCAATAAATAAAGTATCCAGTCCAACTAAACTCAAAGTTAAACTAAATTATATGAAGTCATTGCAATCCAAAACAGAGGAGCAGAACTTCATGTTACATCAGTCCTAAATCCAAAATTTGAATATTCTACGACTAATCAGCTAATAATTTTTGAGTAATATGCGGTATATATGGCATACATACAGAATGACACTCGAACTATTCAAAATGAATGGAACATACAAACGCATGTTCGGACCAGGGTTGCGATTTTTTTAGGCTAAATTTGAGGAATTTGATTTATAGGAAAAGCCAATCTGGCAACTCTGCACCTTGGGTAAGATTTAATTCTTCCACCAATGTTCTTGCTGTTGTTGTTCTCTTGTCTATAGTTTGACGATTGTACTATCGATGGAAATTGGTGCCGTTGGCTCAGATGGGGCTAGACATCTGCCTGTTGGTCCCTAGTTTTGAACCAACTCCAGATAAAGGACCATCCAGCACTTGAAATCGGCACCCCCAGAGGTATCGTTTGGGCATTGGAGCCACGATGGATTTTACGTGCACCACTTCCATTAGCGTACACAGTCCAAAAGCAGTCCAGCCGAGAGAGGAAGTTCACCTTCCCAAGCACTGGCCAAGCCGGATGCTCAGCCAGTGCTTGCCAGCTGCTTCAATTTCCGTGTTCTTATGGTAACGGAGTTTAGTGATTAGACCCTTCCACCAATGAATCTATGGTTTTAGTTGAACTGCCACAAATTTGCGCTTGAAAGAAGCCAATCTATCAACCCTAGTACAAACAAGCATTACACATAAATTTGTGAAAATGAACTCAAAGATGACCGTCAAAATGTGAGTACCGAAAATTTTCACAATTACGATTCTAGGTTGTAAAAAGACCTGTGTCAAGCAAAATATGGGTGTTGAAAAGTAAGGAATATACAGGGAAGTCGGTGACCGATGTCTTAATAGAAACCTTAAAAAAAAAAAAAAAAAAAAAAAAAAAATGCAATTTCTTCTCACACCACCGACATTTCTTTCTTAGCTTCAAGTATTAATACAGACTACGATTTTTGAATTTAAAGACAAAAGTTGGTAAAAATGGAAAAAAAAGAGAAACTTTCCAGTAGTCTCAATGTGGAATGATGTAACTAATCCACTGCTTTAAGATTAACAAGGGTTAATCTAAAGGCTCACAAGAACAATTAACATTAAGATTTAAAAGAAAAATAAATCATGCAAAAGGCACAGTTTATAGAACGCTTTCCAATAGAACAGAAATGTATAATTCTGAACATCACCTCTTACGTAAGATTCACATAGTATTTACTTTGCAGCATTTTTTAACCACAATACATTTTCAGTCTCTTGGTAGAATTCGATCTTTGATGCTTTCAATCTTTGATGGAATCTGAAATTATTGACAATGAAGTTGAATTATTTATTTATACATTGTTACATTTTTGAGTATGTGATATGTGTGCAAAAATCCTCATTTTCAGAATCTAATTCTTTTTTATTTCTTTATTTTAGGTAAGTGTGAATCACTTCTTTATACGATAACTGAATTTGTACGTAAGTGTTTTCAAATTATTTGTCAATGAGTTGCTTTGTACTAAAGAGTGGCAAAATGTCAAAGCAGATTGCAAAGCAAAGGCATGCAGTACAAGCTTTACTTAACTGATATATTCATTGATTACCTGTGGGGTATGCTGGTTTCCAGGGATGGAATTTTTCTTCTCATTTCTCTTATGAGATTTGGTGTACTCTCAGTGGCATGATTGAAATGTATCCCGGTAGTTAGGCTTATACTATTAACCCATTTATGCCTAGCGTCCCTTTTTTGGGACGGCATTATCGCTATCAGTCGAAAACGTTATTTATTTTTCCTAGCCTTTATTCACGAGTATTGAACCTCAACTCCACAAAATATTTTGACATGACCTAGTAGGATGTTGACACTTCAATTTTTATACATAAAGATTTTAAAAGAAATCATCTTTTGTTCAAGAAGTTGACATCAGAAATTTATCTATTACTGCTGATATTAGCGAAAATCGAAGAAAGTCGCAAAAATATCTAGGCACAAATGGGTTAAGGGTATCTGCCTACGTCTAAAAAGTTATTTTGCAAAAAAAATCTATTTTCTTTTTATTGTTTTATTTTATATTCGCAAGATTCCAAAACTGTTTTACTTTTGTTTCTCTGATAAACAGAAATAAAGATACTGCTGTTTGAATGTGATTTTCGGTCGAACATCTACGTTAAAATAAAATCTTTAAATGCGTGTTCTGGAAAACTGCCCTTTTAGTTACCTAGCGTAACGATAACTGTAACTACTAAGTTTTTGAGATAACTTAATGAAATTTTACATAAACATTCCATTAATATTAAAATGTGTTCTGTAGCAAAAGTTAAGTTATACATTAAAAACATGTTCGTTATACGTAGTTAAGTTATACGTATGAAATTAATAAATTTACTGTTACTGTTATAAAAAAGATTGATTTTTTTCCAAAAAATGTCAACGTTTTTATACATAGTTGGCCATATTTCAGTAAATTTTTAAAATACAATAAAACTTGTGGTACAAACGCATAAAAGTATTATAAGAGTATACAGTGCGAAGGAAGTTACTAAATATGGAGAAAAATGAAGTGTACAGCAGTTGGCGTATGCATGTAATTTTGTTAAAATTTTCTTAAAAAAGGCAATTTTTAGAAAAAGTTATGAAATTTTTCTAAAATAAATTATTCTTTCTGTCATGTTTTATTACCTTTCAAATAAAAGTGCATGAAGCACATCGATATTTTGCATTTTCTTTTTAAGTTCTCCACACGTAGGCAGATAGATACCTTAAGGGAACTGATATTCATCGTTTTTTTCAGCTAGTCTATCTATCCCAGAGGATATGCCACTGATAATTAATATGCTCAACATGTTTTGAAGGCGTACTGTAAACAACAGCTTTCTATCCGTATCCTATGGATTCTAGGTACAGTAAAATCCCGATTATCAGTGGAATAGGGTGGCGAGTTTTGCGGATAATCCGCAAAATAGATGAAAAAGGACAAAAATCAACACAAAAAAGGTTTTAAACCATTTTTAATATTCAGAATAGTAGTAGTGCATACTTACACACATAAAATTGTGACTTTATAAACGGTATGCTTAATTTTTTACAAAAAAAATCCGTTAATTGTTTTTATTTCTCCTTTTCGAAGCGGCACTTTTCTATTTGCGGTTGGAATCTTTTTAGCAGCATCTTGTAGCGAAGTGGAGAATCGTCTTGCTAAGTGATAGGGGTGTCAATTCTGTTTTGAAATGGCAAGCATAAACAGTGGAAAAGTACGAAAATGATCTCGGTCAATCAATGATCGGCTATAATTTGGTCACCGAAACCTGGCAAACGTCATATTCGTTCATCGCATAGGTTTTGGTGACCTTTCGGAGAAGGGGTAAATAGAATTGAGATTGAAATTTTACTTTAAAAATAGATTTTGCATTTATTGATCATGGAAAAGACGTATATTTATTATTTCTCTACATTCCATAAATAATCATCGTCTGAAAAAAAAAAAATGTGGAAGACTGGATATTCCGCAGAACGAATAATTCTCCTGCGGATAATCCGGAGTTTACAGCTGTATTAGAAAATAAGGCAGCTGCGATTCTAAATCAATAATTAATTAAACATCGATAATAATTTAAAGTTAGCATCAAATCATACATTTTGTAATACAGGATATACATATACATAATTCATGCATTTAGTTAGAATTTTCTTTGTTTCGGTGGGGTTGCGCGAAACATGGAGAATATAGTTCTCACGGAAGCATACTAAGTACACCAGTTTAGCTGTCAACTGGTGTGCTCTTCCATAGTCGGACAGTTGTCACCAGGCCGAATATAGAGGCTCCAGGCCGAGTGAATAGTTGTTGTTGTGGGATTACGGTCAATTAGCTACACGCGGGCTCTCGGCCGAGGGCTGGGGTTTCCCCCTGTGTGGTTCTTTCTAAGGGGTCCTAACTCATATTTACGTTAAGTTTCCGAGAAAACCAACCGGGTCGAGTGGATAAGACACTGGACATGTTAGATGGCCGAAGTGTGAAGGTCTCGGGTTGCACGGCTGTCGATCTAACGGTCTGGAATTTTGCGCGATTTTCTCCAGATGCAATTTGAATAAGCGAAGGAACTCCTGAAAAAGTCCTCTACCCAAAGCATCCCTTACCCGTGGCAGATTGTCCTCGTATAGCTTTGCCTTAATCACAAATCAGATCGAATCAACCAGTTGTCTCCATGGAATAAACAGAAGTTCATTTGAGAAAAGCATTGAATTTATAAAATTTACCAATTCTTGTTCCAGAATTGGGGATTATCCCTAATTGTATATTCGAAAATATGGTCACTTTACCTCAATTGAGTATATTTTCTTTTGAAAAGTGTCAGCAAGCAACATTTTGGGGGCCTGATTCTATCCAAATACGGAAGATATTTCCAAGCTACATTCAGCAGGTTAAGGATGGATGCGAGACGAGACTGATTTACAGCTTTTTTACGAGACTAGACAAACATTTTTAACATTACGATATAGGGATTTTGCGAGACGAGACAAACCTTTTAGGCTGTTTTATGTTTCCATCCCTACAGCAGGTTTCTATGTTTGGGGACTTTTTTTAAGCGCTAAACTTGGCGATAAATCATCAAAAGTTCCGAATCTTGGAGACTTTTAACATTTTACTCCCCTTTTCTCCAGCTATCAGTCAACCCTATTGTAAAATGCAACGAAAACGTGCCGAGGTCCCCAAAAATATGTGCACAAATTATGTCGACAGAAACTACTGTAGTGAAAGAAATAGCACTCTAGTGCTAAAAAAAAAAAAAAAAACTTTCTATAAAGTACCTTACTTAAAATATTCCTTTTACTCAAGTCACTTGACATGGTTATTCATTTAAATTCAGCTATCATTTCCAGACAGCTGGTTATTTATGCAGCGCTAAAATAAAGAAAAAAAAACCGCATACATTAAAATGTCTTAAAAGATATCATTTTTTCCTCCCTTCCTGCCAGTCTCTTCCATCTCAATTAAAAACTTAAAGAACAAAACCCGCAGACGATTTCATTCGGAAATGCAAAAAGGAACTGAAGTGAATAAATAGCTCGCGCTCATTTTCACCGGAGAAAATTTTCGATCGTTAAATTCCCCGAATTCCGTCTTTAATTAACATGAATACAAGGACCACGTCTTGTTAGATAAATTAAATCGAAGGAAATTGGTAGGGAAGAGAAAAAAAAATGCACTGTCCTTTACAACCCCACAATTAGCAGTGTTCTTTTAACTTAACTTAACAAGTCTGTTATATATATCTAGTTAGGGAGCGAATGACCGGGGATCACTTTGACAAAGATTGATTGCGAATTTATCGACCAGTAAGTAGAAATCGATTACCTATGAGCGGAATCGATTTTGAAATACCGGTTGAAGTTGAAAGTCTCTGAATCGATTTTTCTTTTTCTCTGTTATTTTGACTATAACAGACTTTTTCCATGTTTTTTTGTTTTTTTCTCTCTCTCATCGTGAAATTTGAAACTTTGCTTTTTGTGCGTGTTCTATTGGAGGATTTTAACGAACAAGAGTGAATGCTCATTTAAAAAAGTTTTTTTAGAACTTTTATTTTTATAAATTGTGTATCGGAAATCACGTTCAACAGCTTTGTTTAAAAGTAGTTCAGTAGTTTTAAGGAAAAAAAAAAAGTTTCGTAGTTTAAAACTGCTTTTAAATTAAGATGTATGTGATCTCTTTTTTCAGGTTTTGCTTTAACTATTTCGTTTAGTGCATTATTTGAGTTTAAGCTCTTTTTAATTTCATTTTTTAATGACTATGTCGTTTTATCTCTCAACCCCTTTACTGAAAATTGTCCGAAGAATGGGTCCCAAAAATGCGACATAATTTTACATGTATTTAAATACTATTAGGTCACAACAGCTTTAATCTATCGTTACAATATTTCGTAAGCTGTAGAATATGCATCACATACATTTTTTTATAAATAGGTTACAATCATAAACATTTCATCTTAGGGTTACCAGGCGAAATACACGAAAGATGAGTAATAAAATGACATAGTCAATTAATATCGTTTTAATATGGCAATAATGGAACTAGAAAATTAGGGGGTTCAGGGGGGGGGTGTCCCCCCTGACGATGCTCGAACAGCTGAGTTTATTTTTAAGTTTCAAGATTTAAAGAGTAAAATAGGTCGTATTTCAGGAAACTTGATGATTATAAAGAACAAATACTCAGGTTGTGGTTGCTATGGCTACGCATGGGCGATCTGCCTAGGCGGAAACTTTCCTCGGTAGGAGAACTTTCTAAGGGATTTTAACGCGAATTCACGTTAGTTACAGCTAGAGAAAACCGACCAAAACTCCAGACTGTTAGAACGACAGCCGAGCGATGAGGCCCGAGCCCGGGACCATCAAGCTCAAGCCGTCTACCATCTTGAGGGTCTTATCCACTCGCTCATGGCGGGGCCCTTATGTTCAGGATAGTTTAAACGTTCATCTTTATTTCTGGAACTGTTGCAGTAGCAATGCCCTGATTTTGAAATTTTGAAAATTTATGCACAACACAAGCCATTGTGACTCACATACAAAATACTTTTTTGAAAAATAATAACTGAGTAAAAATGTCTGATATTTAAACTACGTTGATTATAATTAATTCAGATCACTATGTCTTGATTTTATTTTTTCTCCCTAATGTTTTGTATAATCTAAGTGACTTCAATATTTTAAGCTTGATAACTTAAGTAAACTTAAGTTATCAAGCAGTTATCAGCTATTAGTTTATTTATTGGTAAGGAATAGTTTTAGAAGCAATCACAAACTGATAGTAACCAAACAATTTTCCCTAGTTTTCTGAACGTTGAAAGTACATTTTATTTATTGAAAAAAAATTTGGTTCTTGCCAGTTTAGCCATATAATTCACATCGATTTAATAAAATAGTTGTAAATTAACTAAATTATATTTAGTTAAAATAGCACCAACAAAGTATTATTCAAATCGGCAAAACTTTTTTAATATAAAATTGACTTATTTTAATCCTTTTTCTCTTTATTTTTCGTGAACTTTTGAAAATTCTGCGGGTTCTAGTAAACCCTAATATGCGAAAGTGATGAAGCAGACAGTGGCGCTAATTTAGGTGATTTGATCCTAAATTTAACAAATTTCACGGTATTTGCAGATATTTTTTTTTGTGTTAAGGTTAGTGACATTTTACGTTTCAGATATTTTAAACTTGTTTTAAAACTTTTACAAACTAGCCAGTGTTTTCTTTTCCTTTTTTTTTTTTGTAAGAAGTGAAGGTACCAAAGTGCCAAGATTATTTGATGATTAAGATCACTTCAACTTTATTGTCTGTAGGTAGAAATCAGGGCTAAATTATCAATAAACAGAAATAGACAAATATTTCTATCGAAATTTTTTCGGTGTAGTTGGCCATCGTAATATTCCTTATATTCACGATATTCAGTAATAACTTCAACATTAAGATCAAGATTTTCCGCTAAAATCCATCAAAGCAACCATTCTAAATGGATCGTAAACCATAATTAATTTGGAATTAACATCTATTAATCAATTTTGTATACTCATCATGTGTAATTAGCTTATTCGCTGAGATAGTTAGTATGCTTACTGTAACTTACACCTACTAAGTAAAAACAATTTTAGACATGTACTAACAGTTAAATCTATTTTTGAAAAATTAACTAAAAAAAAAAAAATTAGCGACTTTTGCTGGAGGACATCTAGCAATACCGCGGAACAGGCCAGCCTTTCAAAGTTGACTTTGTTAAACCTTACCCAATAACTACCATAAAAGCAGAAATCCTGTCATGAGGTTGTAATTAATTTATCGCAGGTCTCCATTAGCCGCGGGTGATTTGTTCGCCGTTCGGTCAAGAGAAACAAAAGGGGTATAGGAAGGGGAGGGGGGGTTGAGAGGTATGCCGAAAGAAACGCCCCCCCCCCGTTTCCTAACTCTTTCAGTCCTGAGTAACATCCATCATTGTCAGGCCACGTGAAAGGAATAGGGTCTTGTCTCCGGATTGAGTCTTTGGAGGTGCCACTCCGGGCCTTTGTCCGCAAGAATGAATCTCGGAAGACCTGGTTTTGGATTTTGCCGCTTGTTTTACTTTCTTTTTAGTCTTGTGACTTGTACACCCTGAAACTATTTTTAAATAACTTCCATTTTCAATGGGTAAATGTGTGTTTTGCGCTTTATTTGCTTTCCTTCAGAGGTTTTGAAAAATGATGTAATTAAGGCCGTGAGATGCTTGTTTTGAAATGTATGTACAGAGTTAAGTGCCCCCCCCCCTTTCCCACTACTTTAGCTACAGATTGGTGGCGACTACTGCCTTTAACATATCGTCTAGAGTCCTTAGAAATGCAAGCATTTGAGTATGATGTTACAAGAATTATACAGTGTTTACTATGCTAAAATAGTCTAACATGCTCGGAAAGAGAATATAGCACTTCATTCGACGAATCAAAGCGCTGATATCCCACCAAAAGAAATACAGAATTTAGTAACACAAGTAACAGCAAATCCTTAGCTTATTTCACAGCAATAAAACTATTCACATCGCAGTTTCAAACGTATAGTTCTGATCTCTATATCTGCAGTCTATCGCTGGACACTGAAGGCGAGAAAGAGTCTGTTTTTTTATAGATTTCCAAGCAGGTCGTGACGTCGTATTTCTGTATCTTTCTCGTTACTTTTTTCCTAATTGAGATATAGCCAAAATTCCACTACTTTCGAGAACTGTCCTTTAGTCGCCAAACTCAACGATTTTGTCGCCATGGTCAAAGATTCACATGTTCATTCTCATTGCAAGAATGCCTGTACAACTCTATTTCCAGCAACACACATTAATGAGGATAACTTTCTGTTGGTCGACAAACTCACCAAATTTGTTACCATGTTTTTCCGCCAAGGTCAAAGGCTCACATACTCATTCCCCTTGCAAGAATACCTGTACAACTCTCTTTCCAGCAACACACATTAATGCGGAGAACTTTCTGTTGGTCGCCAAACTCACCAAATTTGTTGCCAAGTTTTTCCACTAAGATCAAAGGTTCACATACTCATTCCCCTCGCAAGAATACCTGTACAACTCTCTTTCCAGTAACACACAGCAATGCAGGAAAACGACATTACAGTTTCGTAACAATATAGTGATTTCTTAACATCCTGGCGTAATTAATGCTCATTTTGACGTTAGTGTTATCATGTGACTATACCTAGACGCCACGTTTAAGTCAGTAAGTTGCCGCCGTTCTACAGTTATGGTGGCGGAAAAGGGCTTCAGTGCACAGCACTCAATGCAGTATCAACTGCTGCACAGTTTATAACAATAACATTTAAATTGATGACAATTGACAATCATGAAAGCCGTATTGAATTTATTGAATTCATTGACAATCATGAAAGCAGTCCGAAATTTGTACAGGATTATTAAAATAAGATCCTGAGTTTTTAGAAGCGCCTTAAAATACTGAAATATGTATTCTGTTTAAAAAAAAAATTACTATTTTGTTCATAAATAAGAATTTCGAAGATTAGTAAATTATAAATCGAAGGACTCACAAATATGAGTCCCTTAAATTCGTTCGTACCATCCTCGTATCCGCATCCACGGATCAGAATTTACTAATCAAACTGGTACATCTGAAGCTTAATTATAGGGATGGACTCGAGACGAAAAATAGGCGTCTCGCGTCTCGCAAAATAGCCTAAAAGCTTTGTCTCGTCTCGCAAAATCCCTATATCATAATGTTAAAAATGTGTGTCTCGTCTCGCAAAAAAGCTGTGAATCTGTGTCTCGTCTCGCAAAAAAATCGTCTCGCGTCCATCCCTACTTAATTATGTGGTTCAAACCAGTGTTACCCAAATTTTTCGCATCTTTTGATAAAATTTCTGAAAAATAAGAAAAATGTTTCACACATCAGGATCATCCAAAATTACTGAACAGTCTACAAGGTGTACCAAAAAGTTGGCAACACCCTTTCATACTTTATCTATTAGAGATAGATGGGCAATGCGAATTGAAAAACTGTTTAAAATATGTTAGAAAAATAGACTAAAAATTCCGCTTGTTCATTTTCAAAAAGTGACATTTTTTAAATTTGCATACGTCACCCCCTGTACAAAAGAATTCCTACTAAGTAAAATGTGACCCATGCTAATGAGGTGATGTACAAGATTTGAAAATTGTATCCTGAAATGTGTCAGTGATATAGCGATGAATATATATGCTCACTAAAATCACTTTCGTCCCGCAGTGGTCTGGGCGCTAACTCCGTTCCCGCAAGAACACGGCCAGTGAAGCAGCATCCGGCTTGGACAGTGATTGTGAGGGTCAACTGCCTCTCGGCTCGACTGCTGTGGGACCGTGTACGCTAATGGGAGCTGATGCGTGTAAAATTCGTCATGGCTGCAATGTCCTTTAAGTTGTTAAACGATACCTATGGAGGTGCCGATTTCAGGGGGATGGTCCCTCCTCTGGAATGGGTTCAAAATTAGGGGACGGCCGAGTCAAGGTCAGACTTCCTCCCACTGGGGCCCACTAAAATTCAAGGCGCTCCCCACTGCCCATCGCTTCCCTTTCTTCAAAAATCACTTTCAAGAGCTTTCGAAAGGAAAAAAAAAGACATTTCGGTTGACCCACTATTCAGGGTGTACGGAAGTTAATTAGTTAGGCCGTTTTAAATTTAAAGACTGCGTTGTGAATACATGAAAATCCAGGTTCGATGCACAAAGTTGCAATAAAATAAAAAGACTTTAAATACTGAAAACTATTTTATTAAACACATACTATTGAAAAATTACTATAACGGTGGTGGTGGCTCAGCGAAAATAAAATGGCGTCCTATATGGACAGTGAAATTAAGGTGGAATGACTTAAAAATTACGCCAGCAGAGAATTACACATTGGCGAGAACAATAACTTGGTCGAGATTAATAACGCCAATTCCAGAGCAACCCTAACAGTTAATCGAATAAAATTACAATGATGTAATCGCGAGCAAATAATTTTAAAGACGTCGGAAGGGGAACAAATACTAACTCACGCCAGCAGGATGCCAAGAGGGAAAGCAGAAAGTACGTTGATTTTGCAAACGGACGTAATATAATCTATTTTTAGCACACCGGTCTGAAGAGACGAATGAACAAGTAAGAATAGTGCATACGGGAAAAGCGAAAATACAGATTTAAAGGCCGAAATGGCAGAAAAATGAAAACAGAAGTGATTTAGAATTCTTGATTTTGGGTAGATTACATTAAAGAAAGCCAAACAAAAAAAATTATTAAATTAGACATGTGATCTCCATCACACAGGGATCTTACAGAAATTACGAAAGAAAATACTTTTTTGCTGTCTAGCAATAAACGTTAACATTCAAATGCATACACATAGCCCCTGACCATCTCTGTTACACAATATCTTGGAGACGTTTTATTATGAAATGCTGAAACTTTGTACATCACCTCATTATTGTATGGGGCACATTTTCTAACTGGAGATTCCTATGCGGGGGTGTATGCAAATTTAAAAAGTATATATATTTTAAAAATGAACAATATGAAATTCTTCCTGCCTTAATTTGAACATTTTTTTTTTCAATTTACATTGTACATACAAGTCCACTGGCCATTGTTTGGGAAATACTGGTTTAAATCGAAAGCAGTATCAAAAACGGAAATCTACTGACTGAACTTAGATTAAAAACGGTAGAAGCACAAACTAAATATTTGATTGACTCTGTAGCAGTGTCTCTGCATCGAGTATCCGTTTGTAATCAGATTACCTTAAATGTAAAGATTTGTAGTTCCGGGAAGGGTTTCAAAATGCACTTACGGTACTGGCTCTGAGCCAAGTAGAAGATAAATTCTATCGAAGTAGGGTAACTTTACAAATAAAAACTAATTTTAAAGTCTTTCTTTTGAAAATTTCAAGGTATTATATAGATATATTTTAACAAGTAAGAATAGTGCATACGGGAAAAGCGAAAATACAGATTTAAAGGCCGAAATGGCAGAAAAATGAAAACAGAAGTGATTTAGAATTCTTGATTTTGGGTAGATTACATTAAAGAAAGCCAAACAAAAGAATTATTAAATTAGACATGTGATCTCCATCACACAGGGATCTTACAGAAATTACGAAAGAAAATACTTTTTTGCTGTCTAGCAATAAACGTTAACATTCAAATACATACACATAGCCCCTGACCATCTCTGTTACACAATATCTTGGAGACGTTTTATTATGAAATGCTGAAACTTTGTACATCACCTCATTATTGTATGGGGCACATTTTCTAACTGGAAATTTTATGGGATATGACAGAGTAGGAGAAGTTGGGGTACAATAAAACATGCTATCTAAAATCCATAGGATTTGTCACAGAAAGTTGAAACTCACACACCTATTATACAAATATATATTCCAGTTACTGATGTGATTTGGAGAGAATCACATTTTTATGACAAGAGATGTTGAAAATTATTAGATTTTTACCAGTGAAACTGAATTGAGCTAAAATTTGAAGAACTACTTAACGTTTTTTTTTAAAAACTGTTAAACTTGGCACTTTTTCTGAGGTAGACGTTTTTGATGGGCTTTCACTTTAAGATCAGAAATAAACTGACAATGCCAAAACTATGAAAATTTTTAGACTGTTTCTTTAGAAACTGTACTGTGAACTGAAAAAGTTCCAAATTTGAAAAATTATTTAACTTTTTGAAAAAAAATATATTAAACTTGGCTTTTTGGTCCGCTTTTTGGTTTAACTTTCACCTCAAATAAGAAATAAATTTACAGTGCCAGAACTATTCAAATTTTCGGAATATTTCCTCTGAAACTATACTGTGGACTACTGTAAGTTTTAAATTTGAAGGACTAGTCAATTTTCATAAAAATAAAAAGCATTGCTTTTTAGATTCAAATTCAAAATTGGCAGACTAAAAATTTTTCTATTAAATGTAACTTTGAAAACTAAATTTGGGTCACTTCATATTACATTTAAGAATGATTTGGGGCCAAAAATGTACTACACTTTGCTTTTATAAATTTTATTGTTTTGAAACTCTTAATGGCTTATGAATAAAAACGTGCATGTCTTCTGATCAAGATTTAAAATTAAATTACAGTGGAAGAGCTATTGAAAAATTTATACTGTTTCTTCAAAAACTGCGTTTCGATGTTTCATAAACATTAAGATTATAAGAGCAATTTAATTTAAGTAAATAAATAAACACGGTATTTCAGACTGGAGTTCAAAGAATCTCAGCAGTTTTATCGCGTTTCAATCAAATTTCATTTCAAAAAATCAACTTGCGCTCCTCTCTAGTACTTACTACAGTATTTTACAGCAAGAAAAGTCCATTTTATCGCTTCAATTTTAGAGTTTTAATTTTATTTCTTAAAATTTTCAGAGATCTTATAAAGATTAACAGTACTAATTGTTTCTAGTATATGAATAAAGATGGCGCGACATGCATCATCTAACCCCCAAACCTCCTGTTTTTGAAGAAGTCTTGTGACGATCATCAGTCTTTAGGTGAAACACCCGTAATATCTATGGCTGAATTGGTTTGATTCCTTGCCGAGAGAGGGCAGCTTGTGTATAGAACGTTAATTTCCCCCCAAATTAAGACCTAGATTAAGGCATATCATTGTGTTACATAAAATCCATATTACTAGATTCGAAACATAACAACCTAAAAGTATTGCTTTGTGTAACGGTTTTCGTCATGAATTTAATAACTTCGTGTTTGTTTTGAATTTCTCGTGAACAGAGTTTTATTTTGCAGTAATAAATAAATAAATAATAAAATAAGTAAAAGTCTTTTCTCCATCTGAAGAACGGATGCTCAGATAGTTTATAATAAAACTCCCAGCTGTCATTTTGCATAACTCATCAAGGGTACACCTTTAATTTATTTTTTGGGGGTTTTCTACTTCCATACAGTTGGAGCCCACGCCAAACAATGTTACAATCTAGCAGTCATTTAGATTAAAAAAAAAAGAAAGAAAAGAAATCTCCTTTTAATGATTCTTTTTGAGTACTGTAAAAGCAAAAATAAAATAATGACAGACGTATTTGTCATTAAAGCAGCATTAGATACGACACCTTTCTGTGACAGGTTCGCGTGGGACGGAATTTCTTGCGTTTCAAGAATAACACGGAATTTAAGTTTGTGCGCTCATACCCTTCCTTTAACCCTTTGATGCGTGGTGGTTGCGCCGTGAAACCACCTTATTTTGGCGCTTTTACTGTCAGGGCCTGATTAACATTCTCCGATACTATAGGGCTACTATCATTTCGAGGCCCTCTAATACCTACTCCAATTTCATTCTACATTTACCGAATAGGCCTCACGGGCCTATTCTGTAATCAGGGCCTGTTAATGTTAGCCTGAAATAGTATGGTTAAATGATTCCAATGCTGCAAAAAGTTCAGCTGTTGCCATCGATCCATTGAAATGCTACCAAAATGGTGGTCGATCGAATCGATAAATAAATAATTTATTTAAATGAGAGCATCAGGCCTCACAAATATAATTGAAATGCTACCAAAATGGTGGTCGATCGAATCGATAAATAAATAATTTATTTAAATGAGAGCATCAGGCCTCACAAATATAATTTGTAAGGCTTCAGATGCTATTAACCGTAGCAAATTTAATTTGTGAGGCCTTAGATGCTTCTCACAGGCAAATAAAAGCCTGAATATTGGCCTAACAAATCCTTACAAATATAATTTCTAACCTTACAAATATAATTTGTATATATATTGTTCCTTACAAATATAATTTGTAAGGCCTTTTAGGCCATTTGTAACTCTTTCTTTGTTTTGCGACGGTTTAATTAAAACGAAACCGCTGGACACAGCTATTTAATTATATCTTCATGGAAAACTTAACTTCTACAAAAGCTTTATGTAGTTATAAGTGGGATTGTTTTTTTATGTTTGAAAAAAAAACAGCAATAATAATAAAATCAATAATTTATTTTTTATGAATTAATTTACTTAAATTAGAGCATCTGAGACCTTACCAATATAATTTTGCCATTTGTAAAGGATTTATTTGTTTTGCGATGGTTTAATAAAAGTGAAACCGCACGTCACGGCTATTTAATTATATCTTCATAGAAAATTTAACTTCTAAAACAGCTTTATACAATCAAAAGAAATTGTTTTTTTAGGTATTTGAAAAAAAAAATTATTTTTATGATTTAACTTATTTAAATAAGAGCATCTGGCCTTTAAAATGTATACTATTGTTCATTTATAAAAAGTGTATAAACATTGAACTTTAAACTTAAAATTGCTGCTTTCACTATCAAAACGGAAACCGATCGCGAAATGCAAATGCGTTGTTTTATCGATTAGCGGAGCCATTATCGATAATTAAAGAAAAAGGTCGAGCGTTACACGTGTAATTACGTTGTGACAGATTTTAATTGGGCTTAGTGCAGCTATTTAATTATAAATGTGTAACAAAGCTTCATCCCTTGTGTACTAAGCACCATTTACGTGTAAGCATCCATGTGATAATTGAACATTATAGTTACTAAGATACGCATTGACGCTAACTAACGGTATCGCCTATTAATTAAATTGACTGCCTGATGTAATCAATATAACGAAAGTAATCGTTTGTTATAGAATGAAAAAAAAATTGTGGTTTATTAGTTACGTGATAAAATTTTATAACGTTCGATAGATAAGTGTAAAGCTTTATAGCCAAATGTAAAGAGCAATTCATAATTATTAAAATCCTGAAATTTAGTGAATATGACCGACACAATACCTATAATTTCAGAGTTTTGTAAAATAATGCAATTATTAAATATTTAAATGCTTAATAATATCATTGCAAATTGTCTTTCCACTCGAAAGAATTTTTTAATGAATTAATTTCATTTTTTAGAAAGAATATATATTTTTTAAAGAATTCTGTTTGAAAAAAAAAAAAGAAATTCTTTCCAGTAAAAACACTCTGAGGGGTATCTTACAAATTAAAACAAATAGAATAATTATTCGATAATTGGTTACTAGGGCCACTCCTGTTTGTAACCATCTTGCCCAATTTTAAATTCCATTCAGTATGTGAGAGATTTCAGTGCGAAGGAAGCCAGTGAGGAAGAGGATTCTCTCCGAACAAGATTTATTAAGATGGTGAACCAACTGGTCGCCGGACGCGGCTAGTTGATTATAAAACATTTTGTAACAAATTTGTGTAAAAAAAAAGAGATAATGAAAAGAAAAATAAAGGAACACAAAAGTTCACTTAAAAGTATTTTTTGTTAAGTTCTAATTTTTGAATATTCATTCGTTAATTGCCAGTTTTCAATCGCTTATCTGGATTAATTTTTACTTAACACTGTTTCGGGTTTAGTTTTGAACAAAAAATCTGAGCACATTGCTATGTCACCCTCAACTATTTTTATAGAAATCAAATCTATTCTTCGTGACTGGCAACAGTCAAAACGTCAAAGTTTGGTGTTCACAGAGCGGGAACATTGCGCGTTAAAGGGTTAACGCAGAGGTTAGAACATGAAACTTGCAAAAAAAAATATATATATGTAGAGGATCGTATGCTGACCCTATGAGTTGACGAATTACTGTTATGCGTTTCTAATTAAAAGCAGGACATAACTCAATGATGAGTCGAAAGTACACACACACACATTTAATAAATCTTCTATTTACAAAGTTATACTAGAAGTCTTTTACACCACTTAGGTACGTTAACAAAATATCATCCACACAGGATTCACTTCTTTAGAGGAAAAGAAACAATAAAACAAGCCACCTAGGCATGCACGAAAAGTTCCATCATCGTTCAATATCTCCGAACGTCTCTCTCCGTCAACTTCACTCTAACTAACGGCTCGCTTCTTCCGAATTCGCCAGCCAACGAAAAACAAAACACCACGTGACCTTCCACGTCAGGGGGGGTCTCGAAGGAAGGGGTGAATGATCTCTCAGCCCCTTTCAGCAGCTGCGCTCTTACGGAAACTTCGGGTTCTACAGGCTCGGCCATCTGACCTGCGGTGTCCTCACCGCCCAGGACTATAAGGATATCTGAAATAAACACTTAAAAAAAAAGAAAAATACATTATTTACAGGTCATTAGAAATATGAAAAGTTCTACAGTCTGCTCCACGGTTTCATGTGATCTGCCGCAGAACTTGTGATGTTAGGACCCTCATGACGTCCCACTTTTTCGACGTCGTATCTGTCATGTCCTTTGACCTTCGTTATTTTGTAGGGGCCAAAATATTTCAGTCGTAGCTTCAAACCAGTCCCGAACTGTGTCCTCTGGATTGCTACTAAGTCGCCTAATTTGTACTCTACTGCTCTCTTTCTTTTCTTATCATAACCTTTCTTATTTTCTTGTTGCATTTTGAGGATATTTTTTTTAGCCTCTTCCCTTAAGGAATTTCTCTCCTCCAAAAAACTTCTCTGGTATTCTTCGTTTAAGACTTCGTTAATTTTCAGGTCTTCTTTGTTCTTCATCCTAACCCCTGTCAATAATTCAAATGGGCTAGTTTTGATACTTCTGGCGGTGGTACTGTTCAAAATTCTTTGAACGGAGCTGACATATTTGTACCACTTTGTCGGGTCTTTGATTGACAATTTAGATAGCACTGGTATTAAAGTTTTATGAATCCGCTCCACCTGGCCATTTCCTCTTGGAATTCCTGTGGTTGTTTGAATGTGTTTGATGCCTTCCGCTTCACAATAGTCAGCAAATTCTTTTGAGCTGAAGGCGCTTCCTCTGTCTGAAATAATTCTTTCAGGGTTCCCAAACGTCGTCTGCTGCAATTTCAGCTTCTCGAGGGCATCATGAGTACTGGTTGATTTGACTGGATACAACCAGACAAATTTTGTGAATGCGTCCACCACACTTAAAACATGTTTGTAATTTTTGTTTGTAGATGGTAACGGTCCGATAAAGTCTATATGATAAGTACTCAAGGGTACCTCTTCTTTCGGGATAGGATTCAAGTATCCTTCACCCTTTCCTTGCTTTTTATTACATAAAATGCATTCTAAACAGTTGGTTATAACAGCTTCGACTTTCTTTCTCAGACCATTGACATGAAAATCTCGTTTGACCAGTTCTAAAGTTTTAGATGTAGCGAAATGTCCATTGCTATGAATTTTCTTAATCACTTGTAACTCCATCTCTGCCGGTACTACGAGTAACTCTCTACCAGCTTCGTATTTGTATAGCACGTTATTCTTGATGAAATAGTTATCTTCTTTTCCCAAGGCAACTAATTCCTTTAGCAATTCGCAATGTTCATCTTCTCGTTGTGCAGCTGCAATTTTATGAGTCATATCAGCCGTCAGAGGTTCTGATACTAATACTGAGACGTTTCTGCTGAGTGCGTCAGCGTGTTTCATCTGTGAACCTGGACGATGGACTACCTCATAATCAAAATCTTCCAGTAGCATTGACCACCTGGCTAATCTCGGAGACAATTCTTTTCTACTCATCGTTTTCTGGAACGCTTGACAGTCTGTCACTATTGTGAATTTGGTGCCTAACAAGTAAGGTCTGAATTTTTTCAATGCTTCGACCACCGCTAAAAGCTCTAGCTCGTAACTGGAATACTTTTCCTGCTGTTCTGAGGTCTTTTTGCTCATGTAGTGTATCGGATGCATTTTATTATCCTTCCCTAACTGTAGTAAAATTGCGCCGAATCCGAAACTACTGGCGTCCGTGTGAAGTTCTAATTCCTGACCTTGTCTGTAAAGATGTAATACTGGGTCGTTCACTAATGCTTTTTTCAGTTCTTCGAACGCATGCTTTTGCTCTATTCCAAAACGGAACTCTTTGCTATCTCTAAGCAAGTCACTAAGGGGTTTGGCGATTTTGGCGTAGTCTTTGACGAATTTTCGAAAATACCCTGTTAAGCCTAAAAAACTTTGGATTTGCCTAATGTTTTTTGGTTGTGGGAAATTCTGAACAGCCATTATCTTCGCAGGAGATGGTTTGATCGTTCCACGTTCTATGATGTAACCCAAGAATTCTATCTTCCGCTTAAGAAACTGACATTTTTTCAAGTTCAGTTCTAATCCGAATTCTGAAGCGGTTTTTAAAGCAAGTTGCAGTTTCTTAATCCCCTCTTCTTCGTTTTTGGATGGTATGATCAAGTCGTCTAAGTAAATCAGAATGACGCGGTCTTTCAGAAGGTCTTTAAAAATATGGTAAATGTATCTTTGGAACACGCACGGGCTATTTGACAACCCGAAGGGAACTTTTAGAAATTCGTACTGCCCCTCGTGAGTCACGAAAGAGGTGTACTTTGTACTATTTTTTTCTATGTCTACATGAAAAAAAGCATTTTTCAAATCTAACGTGCTGAAGACTTCTGCGTCCTGTAACCGATCCAACACATCTTCGATAAGTGGAAGTGGGAAATGATCCCTAACAATTTTCTTATTTAATTTGCGGAAATCGACACACAATCGCGAACTGCCGTCTTTTTTCTTAATTAAGACTATGGGTGCTGCAAAGTCAGAACAACTTGGCTGAATAATTTTTTCCTCGAGCCAATCCTGAATTTGGTTTTCTACAATTATTTGTTCATTATACGGCAATCTACGGGGACGCTGACAAATAGGAATTTCGTCTGTCAGAATTATACTCATTTTAACGTCCGTACTTTTAGTTTTTTGTGGTTTGTAACTCTTAACAATGTTTATCACTTCTCCTCTCAAACGTGGATTAATTATGTGTCTAACATCAATAATCTCTTCCGGGGGTGTTTCCACGAACAAGGCCAAAAAGTCAGTTTGTATAGGAAGTTCATCTGGTACTCTCTCACATGCTTCAAAAGGTTCAGCATTTTGGGAGCATGCAACGAATGGGGAAATATTCAAACACTGATCAGTCTCGATCTTTGACATTTGCAACCCGAGGGACTGTTGTTTACAAGTAACCGGAAGTACATCTGGTTCGAAATTAGGTGTCGAGTAAAGGTATTTACCTAAATTAGTAACTCGTTTGGTAGGATAGACTACGTCAATCATGACTGCACTTTTTACGTTGACATTCCCTTGCACAAAATTAAATTCTAGTTTCGATATTACATCCATTCCAATAACTGCACTAAAGCGCATATGCTTCATAACATAAACATTAGTATATACTGTACAACTGTCAATCACTATTTTAGAATTAAAGAAACCAATGGGTGAAACTCTTTCAGAATCGATACCACACAAATGAATATCTGTACTGGATAAAATAGGAGATCCCATCTTTTCATAAATATTCTGGTCAATCAAAGTTACTTCGGAACCAGTATCAATTAACGCTTTCACATCCAAATTAAAAATATTAACATATTTCTCAATTTTATTACCAGATGATTCCACAGTTTTGTTTTCTACCTCCGATTCAGCTTTATTTCTATAACGATACTTTACTCGATCATACCTTTCACATCTGAATCTATTTCTGCTTTCTGTTTTGCCTGGCTCTTCTACAACCATTTGATTAACAATTTTTCGTTTACCTTCACCTGTACGATCAAAATTATCGTTCCTGAACCTATATTTACATTCTGCAATTTTGTGTGAATAACTATTACAAGCATAACATTTTTTCCTAGTAGCTCCAAAATTTCTATTATCTTTCCCTGGCACGGGACTAGAAAACGTATCATTTTCTCTATTCACTATTTTAGGAAATGTTTTATTAGATAAAACACGAGCTGATTCATATTCTTCTAACTTTTCCACTATTTCCTCCCTAGTGTTCCACTTATGCCAGTTATCTATAAAATGTTCTTTAACCTCTTGTGGCACTCTTCTTTTAATCTGGTCAGAAACTATCAGTTCACAAAGACCAGTGAAATCTTTAACATTAACGCCATGAATCCATTCTTCAAAATAATGGTTAAGTTCGAAAGCGAATTCTCGCCAAGAACAAGAACTTTCTTTTTTATGAAAAGATAACTTTTGTCTAAACTGTTCTGCAGTTAATTTAAATCTTTTCAGCAATACTGCTTTAATGTGATCATAATCATTTGAAACATTTTCAGGTTCTCGAGTTATGATTAGCGCGATGTCTAGGGGTAAAAATCCGAATAAGTGCGTGACCCAATCATCTTTTTTAATTTCGACTCTTGTGGCTTGCCTCTCAAAGAGAGCGAGATACGTGCTAATGTCTGCTTTTGGATCCTTCGAATCGAAACTTTTGATTATTTTTGTAAGATCTATTTTGTTTTGGATTACAAAAGGTTCTGTACTGTTACCCTTCTCATAATTTTTTGATTTTAATTGTTCCAATTGGAATTCACGTTCTAATTTCTCCTGTTCTAATTTTTCCCGCGCAATCTTTTCTTCGCTTTCGCGGTCTGCCGCAATGTTACTGAGAACAGATTTTGTGAATTCTTCATCATACTTCGCATCACTAATAATAATATGTTTCATTTTAGCAATAGTTGGGTTATCGGGGATCTTTAAATCCAGTTCACGCATTAATTTAATAATATCCTCTTTTCTATGTTTTCCGATGTAAGACATGTTTACTGATACAAAAATTGAGTACTTACAGTTTGTAGTCTTCGGCGATCAGACTCGCCCTGGTAATCCACCACTGATATGTGAGCATACAACACTTTCCTTGAAGCACAAATACTTTAAACAAATATCAGTTCAATATTCCATATTATTCTTCACATTTATCCAATTCTATTCTTTTCAATTTAATCAGGTTCTATGGAATCTAATTCTTATTCTGTCCCGGCGAAAAATTACGAAAAACTAGAGGGTTTTCGACATCCCGGTGAAAGCCCCCAGAATTTGTAGAGGATCGTATGCTGACCCTATGAGTTGACGAATTACTGTTATGCGTTTCTAATTAAAAGCAGGACATAACTCAATGATGAGTCGAAAGTACACACACACACATTTAATAAATCTTCTATTTACAAAGTTATACTAGAAGTCTTTTACACCACTTAGGTACGTTAACAAAATATCATCCACACAGGATTCACTTCTTTAGAGGAAAAGAAACAATAAAACAAGCCACCTAGGCATGCACGAAAAGTTCCATCATCGTTCAATATCTCCGAACGTCTCTCTCCGTCAACTTCACTCTAACTAACGGCTCGCTTCTTCCGAATTCGCCAGCCAACGAAAAACAAAACACCACGTGATCTTCCACGTCAGGGGGGGTCTCGAAGGAAGGGGTGAATGATCTCTCAGCCCCTTTCAGCAGCTGCGCTCTTACGGAAACTTCGGGTTCTACATATATATATATATCCAAATTTGAAAAAAAAAGGAAAAAGAAAAAAAGTACCGAACTATTTTCTTCTAAACCATCAACTTCCAGAATAACAAACACGCAACTAAAATTAGCCATTTTGGAAAACGAACATCCTCAATCCAAATTCCAAAAGAAGTCAAGTTATTTGAATGTGGAATAACCAAGCAGAATACAAATCGAATTAGAACGAAAGAAATTAGAAATCCCAGATTATTATCTCGGGAGGGATAAAAAAGAAATCAGAGAGAGATCTGCCCTTTCGATAATTCGGAACAACCAGAGATTTCTCTTTTGTTTGGCCTTCAAGTCGACATCTGGATCGGGTTCTGTGACAGCTATCGCCGTCCCTGGTCCCCCCTCTCCCCCCACACCCTTGCCCAATAAAACGATGTTATAATCTCTGATTTGTATTGGAATTTTTTCGTTAGCAACTTGGCTCCGGGACGTTAGCCGGTTGGATGGAATGCCAGAGATCGGATAGATGTTGGTTTATTGCCTGGTGTTTGCTGGCCGTTGTTAAAAGAAATAAAAGGATTAAACCTTTGAGGCGCAATAACCCTTTCCCAAAGCTGAAATAAAGGGCATCCGTTGCCATCGCTCGACTTAACTACCAGCAAGATGGCGGACGATCGAAACGTTCCTCGCGTGCCACAGAGCTAGAGACCCCTTTTTCTGACGACAGCTGGCAGTGCCCGGCACAGCCAGCTGTCGTCAAAAAAAGGGTCTCTAGATCTGTAGCATGCGAGGAACGTTTCGATCGTCCGCCATCTTGCTGGTAGTTAAGTCGAGAGATGGCAACGGCTGCCCTTTTTTTAGCATTGGGCAATCTATCCATCTGTTCTCGCATTCTTCCATTTTTCAGTAGATGTCAGCGCTGTTAAAAAGAATCGTGACCATTTTTTTACGGGAAAGGACGTGCTAAAAAGTAAAGGATTCTCGTGGATCTATGTCACCCGCAACTATTTTTATAGAAATCAAATCTATTCTTTGTGACTGGCAACAGTCAAAACGTCAGAGTTTGGTGTTCCCAGAGCGGGAACACTGCGCGTTAAAGGGTTACCGCAGAGGTTCGAGTAATTTGGTGGAGTAATTGGTGTACAAGACAACCTGAATCTCTGTACCACGGACGTATATAAAAGGGAGTGGGGTGAGGACACCACCCTTAGTCTACGCACAAATGCTAATTTTAGCCAAATATTCAGCTTTTGAAGCCATCGATCAAAACAGTATACGGTACAAAAGGTTTAAATTTTATAAATATTAAAAATTTTATATTAAAATTTTAAAAATATTTTAATTTTGTAAACTTTATAATTCAGTGCGTAATAAACACAATTCACTATAATGAATTTAACAATTTTTTACAAGATATTTATAGTAAAATTTACTACCACTCAAGTTTTATATTATGAATAAAAAGGTATACGGCTATTTGAGCAAATATATCTTGCTTCACGGCTTACTTCACGAATAAGGCATAGTACGCCAGTGAGACATAAAATAAAATACAGGTTGTCTCTTCACGAATTGTATTATACTCTCTAATTAGGAACCGATTTAAGAAACAAAGCCCCCTACTCATAGAAGCTCTTGGAAAACCCTGTAAAAAATTTTCTTCTTGAATGCTATGAAATGAATACTATTTTATTATTATAAGCCACAATTTTATTACTATTTACTAGATGTATATTATACTAAAACTTTTTAAAACGGGGGATTAAGTACAAAAAACTCGATATATTTATTTTTAACTGATTTGGACTTAGCTATGTCTCAGACTGAAACTGAGGGAATTCATTGCTACGAAATTTATCTATGTTATTCCTATACCCTGTTGAAAATGGTGCATATAACATTTATAGTTCGTTATAAAAGCATACAAAATAATTTTTATTCATTACGCTCCACGACATGCAGTCATTATTTAAATCGTTTTTTAGAGACATTCACCTGCTTTAAAAAATTACCTTTGTATATTGTTAAGAATTACAAATTAAATGGAACCTATACCAATATTTTATTGATAAATTTTCTATTGTATATGCATTTTAATATGTTGGAAAGAAATCATTG
>JAWZYV010019242.1:0-25490 GCA_038373885.1 Cheiracanthium punctorium
TGCAGTTTGGTATATGGACAAGGGCGGATTAAAGGGGGGGGCGACCACCCCCCAGAAGAAAGAAATTAATGTAAAAGATCCTATTCTACTTCCATAAAATGGATGTATATGTCAATCTTCTAACTAACCGCCCCCACCGACAGACTAACCGCCCCCCGACAAACTTGCAATAATCCGCCCCTGTATGTGGCAGAGGTATATATAATGGTCTACCATATAGATGAAGTCAGCAGTTCCCAACCTGTTAACATTGTGCCCGCCCCCCCCCCCTTCCCAACTTATAATAATTTACGATGGCACGTCCCCTTTCACATTCCTCAGCATAAATACAATTTTTTATTCTTAACATTGAGTCGTATTTTCTACAAAATAATGTTAACAATAAAAATTGAATAAACACCTTAATCGAAAATAGATATGTTTTGGAGTAAGAATTAATGAGATGATTTTTAAAAACATGCATTATCACTTGCCCTTTGCCTGTTTTTCTTGTGCCCCCAATCCCTGAAAATGCTGTGCTCTCCCAATCGCTTGGGAACCGCTTGTTTAAAATCTTCATAAAGAATAACACTTATTTTTTAACCATAACGTATAATTAATTATCCGAGAACGCTTTAAAAATTATACTTTAAAGCTGAATAATAAATCTCTGAAAGATTAAAGCCAGCAAAAAAAAAAAAAAAAATGTTTACCGTTAAAAGATAAAATTAATTAATTTTCATACGTACATATTCCTTTTATGTAGTTTAAACCTCCTAAATATTTTTCTTAGCCTGATATTTGAGTAAACTTTAAAGTAAGTTTAAAGTATCGTTAACACTGTCGTCTTAATTAACTCATGTGTTTTTTTTATTTTTACCCCTCCCAATGTTTAAATAGTTGCTTAATCAATTCCAGATGATCTGTTATTTTTAGTTGTTTAGAAAAAAGTACCTGCATTTTTTTTTATTGTGTCTTTTTGAAAAGAAAATTGATTGCTGGTTTCCTGCGAAAGAAAGCCCAATACCGTCACGTCTGTGCTTTGTTACTTTTTCTATGCTTTGTATTTCGTTCAAAAATGTTTGTTTCCTGGTGTTTATAGGGAAATTTTAGAGGCTTCTTACGATGAAAAGAATTACTCGTTGGGTTTCTCTGTTTCCTCGTCTTTTTTTGCTTTTTTAAAAAGGCTGTAAACATTGTAAAGCAATACGAAATTTTTCGGTTCTTAGTTGATTTTTATTCTAAATATTTTTTAACGCTAAGAAATAAATATAAATTTGGAAAAAAGAATTACTTGAAGGACATTTTTTTTTCTTTGGACTGAAACATACAATGCACAAATAATACAAATACAAATAAGTACAACAAATAAATAAATACAAATAAACACACACACTAGAGGTGGGGAAAACCGTTATTTTCAAAGACCAGTTGTTCCCCGTTCCCGTTCTTTTTAAAAGAACAGTTCTTTTTTCCTGTTCTTTTGAGAACAGGTTCTTTGATTTATGGTAGCTTTATTATGACTATTTTATTCAATTTAAAAATGAAAATATATACGTCTTTTTAACATGTACTATACTTAGTACAATTGTAAAACCCGCAGTGGTCTGGGCACTAAACTCCGTTCCCATAAGAACACGAAAAGTGAAGCAGCATCCGGATTGGCCAGTGCTTGGGAGGGTCAACTTCCTCCTTGCTCGACTGCTGTGGGACCGTGTGTCCTAATGGGAGCTGGTGCACGTAAAATCCGTCGTAGCTTCAATGTCCTCCAAATTGTTAAACGATACCTCTGGGGATGCCGATTTCAGGGGGTGGGTCCCTCCTCTGGAATTGGTTCAAAATTAGGGGACCCAAGTTGAGTCGGAGTTCCTCCCACTGGGGCTCATTAAAATGGAAGTAGCCCCTTCCGCCAATCCGTCCATCCGCCCCATCCTTTCCTTTTACCTTCCTATTTGAGGTATCTGCCACCGCCCCGCGGGTTGCCAGAGGGCATTAGCAACAGCAACAACAATTGTAAAATGTTTAAAAAAAACTTTGCAACCAACATTCTGGCTTTCTTCAATCAAGTATGTTAACAGTAATTTTTTGTAAAAATATTTTAATTATATTAACGTTCTATAATATACTGTTAAATATGCACGTCTTTTTAAAAAAAAAAAATTTTCCGATGCTTTTATTTACTTCTGTTATCCTTACTCATAGCACGTATGTAAAAAAAATGGAAAAACTGAAATTCTAGAGAGAATTATTTAGGCCAGGCTTAATTTTCGATTACTTACCTGAGTAATACAATATTGCTTACATTAGTAAACAATATTTGATTCTGAAAGCTCCTAAAATGACATAATATTCATAACTGTTTGATTAGACTTGTCGGTATTTTAATTAAATATAATGAAACACTATAGAAGAGCTAAAGAACTAGTATACTTCTTCTGTGTCGCTTTCATTAATTTAAAATTCGTATTTAGTAAAAGACAATATTACAAAATCTTCATTTTTAAAACATTAATTTACTTGAACTGAATATAAATTTAAGTACAGTAATGGCTGATTCAATATACACGATATAGATATATGATTGTATATACTTCATACACAGCATGATAAACAATATTAGATTCACTTAAAAAATATAAATTACAAATTTTTGTTCATTTTTGACTGGATTAATTTATTTAGATAATGTATCATTATTTACAAGCCATAAAAATGATCCAACCACAGAAGTGTTTATTCAACGATTCGATGAACAATATTCCAAGATGCTAATGCAATAGCTAAATCTAAACTAAGAGAAAAATCAATTCCAACGAAACACCAGTTTTGTTTTTGTTTTTTCTGCTTCAGCACTACTACAGCAGACCGCCGAAGCTGATAATCTGCGATGAATTCCCCCTCCCCCTTTCCTAGTCTTATTCCCAGTCCACACCATAAATTTCATGATAAAGCGAACGGAAGATGCAATTTTCAACACCCCCACTTGGAATACATTCGGGAAAGCTTCCACCCTATAGTCAAAGTCGTAACCCTTGGAGGAGCGGAAGGGGAGGGGGGTTAGGACCGCTGGAGAGGGAGTACCCCCTTCAAGGCCGTACCCAGGGGTCTGGTCCACCACACCCCGAAATTTAAACTTTTGTTAACAAACTAATAAAGATGAAGTCTTTGTGAAAAATTCAACCTTTCTTTCGTTTGGTCCCCCTCCGAAATTTTTGTCTGGATAAATTTTTTTCTGGATACGTCTCTGACCCCTTGTACCCGAGGAGGTGAATCAGGAAGTCTGCTCCCCCCCCCTTCAATTTAAAATGTTAATGAAATCGTTTTATGAAAAATTCACCCTTTTCCGCCGTTCGGTCCGCCTCTTTACCTTAAAAAATTTTTATTGTTCCAGGTCTAGCTCCAAAAGGTTATGGATCCGGCTCGAATAATAATAATAATAATAATAATAAAAACATTCATTCTTTGGCTGCGACTACAATTAAAAATATATGTCTCGGGCTCCAGCTTAAAAGATATGGCTTTGGTTCCAACGACAAACATTTTTAGCTCTAAAGTTTAGACTCTAACTCAAAAAATTACCAATGTATCCAATAGTATCCAATGAATACGATGTCTCAGAGAAGTCATTTAACCGATTCAGAAGCTTGGAGAGTTGTCGGTAGGTTAGAAAGGGGCCAAACTCAAGCCGAAGTAGCGAAAGCCATTGGAGTGTTACAAAGTGTGATTTCCAGAATCTGGAACCGGTTTTTGGCGACTGGAAGTGCAGGCCGAAGACCAGGGCAAGGTCGTAGACGGGCAACATCACCCAATGAAGATCGTTATTTAGTGTTAACGGCTCGGAGACACCGGAATATGAACGCTACTCTTCTCCAACAACACCTTCGCTCGGCTACTGGCACCACGGTTTCAACTCAGACTGTCCGAAACCGGCTCCATGGTGTAGGTCTGTATGCTCGCCGACCGATGGTATGTGTTAGACTAACATCAAGGCATCGTCGCGACCGCAGGGAGTGGGCAACAGAGCATGTGAACTGGAGGAGAAATGAATGGAACAATGTTCTTTTTTTCTGACGATTCCCGTTTTACAGTTCATCCTGATAATAGGCGTATTTTCATCTAGAGGGACTGTGACAGTAGGAATAATCCTGCGTTCGTGCACGAAAGTGTCAGCTTTGGCGGTGGGGGAGTGTTGGTGTATGCTGGCATCTCCACTGACGAGCGCACAGACCTCTACATCATTCGAGATGGACCTCTGACTGGTCGCCGATATAGGGATGAGATCCTCAGACCTATTGTAGTCCCTTACGCTGCAGCAATCGGAGATGACTTCATTATAATGGACGATCACTGAAGGCCATATCGTGCTAACCTGGTGGAGGATTTCCTTTTCACCAAAGTAGGAACCAAATCCATTGATAAATGTAAAAAGCATAACACATGCTTACCCTAATGCCTAGTACAGTGTCTTCAGAAAATTATAAAAAATTACCCGAAAAGGAAGATAATTAAGGAAACAGAAGAACAAGACCACAGAAGATCACGAACCTTAGAGGAAGGAATCGTACGAATGGAATGGCCAGCGTGTTCTCCAGACATGAATCCAATAAAGCACGTTTGGGACGCTCTAGGAAGACGAGTTGTTGGCCGCCAACCACCCCCACAAATTCTCCAAGAACTGGAAAGAGCTCTTCTGGAAGAGAGGGACAGAATACCCCAACTCGAGATTAACAGCCTCATTGACTCCATGCCTCAAACGTGTTCAACGTTGCTGGCCGTCCGTGGAAACCATACCCCCTACTGAAAATGATTTCCTTTGAAGAAAACACCTTTTCTCATTCTTTTTTTCTCATGTGCACAAATTGTGTTTTTTTTCTTTTCTACACAGATGCGCAATAAAATGTATTTTTTTCTGCCAAACATGTGTAATTTATTCTCATATAGCATACTACGTCTGTCGACCATGTATCAATCAGCTAAAAAGTTTCCCAGCCACAAGATCCACCTAAAACCGCAATATCCTTTAATTGTTTTGAGCAGTGTATATATATATATATATATATTCCATCCTTGATTGAGCTCATTTATATATATCTACGCATATATATAATGTGCCTGATATAGTCCGTTGTCATCCCAATAATTTATGAATTGCAAGAACTGTAGTCATAAAAGTGGAGTCTACGAAACTCCTGGAACTGTAACAGGCTTTAACAATAGGTAGGTCGTTCCTGAAGGTAATATCGTATAGTTTCATAAAGTGAATCATAGATATGCACTTGCACTTAGGAAATAATTAAAAATTATCCAAACATTTATTTTAGATGGGATTTTACTGTTTGTGTATTGCAACGGCTCCCAACCTTTTAACAAAATGACCTCCCATTAGCTCG
Source organism: Cheiracanthium punctorium (assembly GCA_038373885.1). Classification (NCBI taxonomy): domain Eukaryota; kingdom Metazoa; phylum Arthropoda; class Arachnida; order Araneae; family Cheiracanthiidae; genus Cheiracanthium; species Cheiracanthium punctorium. The sequence goes on from JAWZYV010019242.1 coordinate 5,370, forward strand.
ACATGACACCCCCCCCCCATCATATTCTTCAGAACGCGTGCAATTTATTTATACTACAACAATGAACGTTTTGTAGCCTTTTCTACAAAATAATGTTATCGATAAAGTTGGAATAAACATTTTTAGCGAAAAATAAAAATGGAGCAAAAATAAGAATAAATAAGGTGAATTTTTAAACATGCATCGTCACTTTATCTTTGCCTATTTTTCTCGAGCCATACTGGTTGAGAACAAGAGGTGTATTGATTTAAAACATAACTAGACGAGGGTTATCTGCTTATGGTGGGGGGCTGCCTTCTTTAGGAGGACTTTTTAAGGGGGTTATAACGCCAATTTACTTAAGTTACCTTTCGAGAAAACCACCCCAAACTCCAGACCGCTAGAACAACAGCCGTGCGATAGGCCAGATCCCTCGATAATCAGCCACTTACAATGTTCAGGGTTCTATACATTTGGCCATGATGGATCCAACAATGCTCAGCACGTAACAATGATAGTTAAGAAACATCCAGGCTGAAACAAAGCTACAACAAAGAAATGCTTATATAGAGCGTCAAAGCTACTATAAGTGCCGTGAATTGCGGCGGAAGCTGGTGGGGTCGTGGTCGGGTGTCGTGCCTTCGCCCATGATACATTATCACTGTCAAGCGCGATGTGAAGGACTAGCTAGCGGTTATCTTGGGTCCTTGGGGCTCAGGCCTCTCGATACCGGCAGGCGACAAGAGACCCGTTCTGTTAGTATTCCATTGAGCTGCAGAGTGGTGAACACATATGACCTGATCACGAAGGGATTTTTTTTCAATCTTAAATTATTTCATTAATATTTTCTCTTTTTTTTAACAATGAAGTTTATTTTTGGAGACTCCGCATTTTTATTTTATATTTGTTCACCACTCTGGGAATCTCTGTTCTGTAAAAAAAAATAACTACCTAAAGGAACAGTAATGATTCCTGATAGATACACTTATGACACATTGTCACTGTAAAGCTAGATGGAAATGAATCCATCTAGGACTCAATGGAGCTCGACCATCTCGATACCGGTAGACCAAAAACAGACTCGTTCTGTTAGTATTCCTCAGCAGATTTAAAAATTAAATGTCAGTTCAAATTAAATATGCATCCTCATAGAAGCAGAGTAATGCAGCACAATATAGCAGACCACAGAGGGCTCTTTTCCTTAAATTATTTTTTTAATTTTTAAGCATTTCTTTTTTTTTTGCAGTTTTTTTAGCTTTTTCTGTAGAATTAATTTATATAATTTATTGTCTCGCATTAAAGATTTGTCCATTTACCATTACTGTGCAAGATCTTAATTTCTGTTTTTTAGATTTAGTTTCGTTAGTAATAAGAGTTGCTATGATGCTTAAAAATGTTATTTTAGAGATTGTTAATAATAAGTACAGTACGTAAGGTAATAAATATATAGGAGATATTAGCTAATTCCTAAAGTTATCAAAATATTACGAACGGTCATTCAAATGTTGTGTCTTTAAAAATGAATAGAAGCTGCGGCTCTGCTGGACCCGGCGTGCGTCTGGGGTTCAACTGGACAGCAGGACACCCCAGGAACGGTAACAAGCTTTAACCAATCGGTAGGTCGTTCCTGAAGGTAATATCGTATAGTTTCATAAAGTGAATCATAGATATGCACTTGCACTTGGGAAATAATTAAAAATTATCCAAACATTTATTTTAGATGGAATTTTACTGTTTGTGTATTGCACGCGGCTCCCAACGTTTTAACAAAATGACCTCCCATTCATAATCTAGCGAGATGACACCCCCACCATATTCTTCAGAATGCGTGCAATTTATTTATACTACAAAAATGAACGTTTTGTAGCGTTTTCTACAAAATAATGTTATCGATAAAGTTTGAATAAACATTTTTATCGAAAAATAAAAATGGAGCAAAAATAAGAATAAATAAGGTGAATTTTTAAACATGCATCATCACTTTATCTTTGCCTATTTTTCTCGAGCCCCACTGGTTGAGAACAAGAGGTGTATTGATTTAAAACATTACTAGACGAGGATTATCTGCTTATGGTAGGGGGGCTGCCCTCTTTAGGGGATTTTTTAAGGGGGTTATAACGCCAATTTACTTAAGTTACCTTTCGAGAAAACCACCCCAAACTCCAGACCGCTATAACAACAGCCGTGCGATAGGACAGATCACTCGATAATGAGCCACTTACAGTGTTCAGGGTTCTATACATTTGGCCATGATGGATCCAACAATGCTCAGCACGTAACAATGATAGTTAAGAAACATCGAGGCTGAAACAAAGCTACAACAAAGAAATGCTTATATAGAGCGTCAAAGCTACTATAAGTGCCGTGAATTGCGGCGGAAGCTGGTGGGGTCGTGGTCGGGTGTCGTGCCTTCGCCCATGGTACATTATCACTGTCAAGCGCGATGTGAAGGACTAGCTAGCGGTTATCTTGGGGCCTTGGGGCTCAGGCCTCTCGATACCGGCAGGCGACAAGAGACCCGTTCTGTTAGTATTCCATTGAGCTGCAGAGTGGTGAACACATATGACCTGATCACGAAGGGATTTTTTTCAATCTTAAATTATTTCATTTATAAATAATTCTTCTCTTTTTTTTTTTAACAATGAAGTTTATTTTTGGAGACTCCGTATTTTTATTTCATATTTGTTCACCAATTTGGGAATCTCTGTTCTGTAAAAAAAAGATAACTACCTAAAGGAACAGTAATGATTCCTGATAGATACACTTATGACACATTGTCACTGTAAAGCTAGATGGAAATTAATCCATCTAGGATTCAATGGAGCTCGGCCATCTCGATACCGGTAGACCTAAAACAGACTTGTTCTGTTAGTATTCCTCAGCAGTTTTCAAAATTAAATTTCAGTTCAAATTAAATATGCATCCTGATAGAAGCAGAGTAATGCAGCACATATGACCAGACCACAGAGGGCAATTTTCCTTAAATTATTTTTTTAATTTTTAAGCGTTACTCATTTTTTTTGTTGCAGTTTTTCTCAGCTTTTTCTGTAGAATTAAGTTATATAATTTATTGTCTCGCATTAAAGATTTGTCCATTTACCTTTACTGTGCAAGATCTTAATTTCTGTTTTTCCGATTTACTTTCGTTAGTAATAAGAGTTGCTATGATGCTTAAAAATGTTATTTTAGAGATTGTTGATAATAAGTGCAGTACGTAAGGTAATAAATATATAGGAGATATTAGCTAATTCCTAAAGTTATCAAAATATTACGAACGGTCATTCAAATGTTGTGTGTTTAAAAATGAATAGAAGCTGCGGCTCTGCTGGACCCGGCGTGCGTCTGGGGTTCAACTTGACAGCAGGACACCCCAGGAACGGTAACAGGCTTTAACCAATAGGTAGGTTGTTCCTGAAGGTAATATCGTATAGTTTCATAAAGTGAATCATAGATATGCACTTGCAATTGGGAAATAATTAAAAATTATCCAAACATTTATTTTAGATGGAATTTTACTGTTTGTGTATTGACGCGGCTCCCAACGTTTTTACAAATTGACCTCCCATTCAATAAATCTTAGCGAGATGACACCCCCACATATTCTTCAGAATGCGTGCAATTTATTTATACTACAACAATGGACGTTTTGTAGCCTTTTCTAGAAAATAATGTTATCGGTAAAGTTGGAATAAACATTTTTAGCGAAAAATAAAAATGGAGCAAAAATAAGAATAAATAATGTGAATTTTTAAACATGCATCATCACTTTATCTTTGCCTATTTTTCTCGAGCCCCACTGGTTGAGAACAAGAGGTGTATTGATTTAAAACATAACTAGACGTGGATTATCTGCTTATGGTAGGGGGGCTGCCCTCTTTAGGGGTTTTTTTAAGGGGGTTATAACGCCAATTTACTTAAGTTACCTTTCGAGAAAACCACCCCAAAATCCAGACCGCTAGAACAACAGACGTGCGATAGGCCAGATCCCTCGATAATCAGCCACTTACAATGTTCAGGGTTCTATACATTTAGCCATGATGAATCCAACAATGCTCAGCACGTAACAATGATAGTTAAGAAACATCCAGGCTGAAACAAAGCTACAACAAAGAAATGCTTATATAGAGCGTCAAAGCTACTATAAGTGCCGTGAATTGCGGCGGAAGCTGGTGGGGTCGTGGTCGGGTGTCGTGCCTTCGCCCATGATACATTATCACTGTCAAGCGCGATGTGAAGGACTAGCTAGCGGTTATCTTGGGTCCTTGGGGCTCAGGCCTCTCGATACCGGCAGGCGACAAGAGACCCGTTCTGTTAGTATTCCATTGAGCTGCAGAGTGGTGAACACATATGACCTGATCACGAAGGGATTTTTTTTCAATCTTAAATTATTTCATTAATTTTTCTCTTTTTTTTAACAATGAAGTTTATTTTTGGAGACTCCGCATTTTTATTTTATATTTGTTCACCACTTTGGGAATCTCTGTTCTGTAAAAAAAAAATAACTACCTAAAGGAACAGTAATGATTCCTGATAGATACACTTATGACACATTGTCACTGTAAAGCTAGATGGAAATGAATCCATCTAGGACTCAATGGAGCTCGACCATCTCGATACCGGTAGACCAAAAACAGACTCGTTCTGTTAGTATTCCTCAGCAGATTTAAAAATTAAATGTCAGTTCAAATTAAATATGCATCCTCATAGTATCACAGTAATGCAGCACATATGACCGGACCACAGAGGGCTCTTTTCCTTAAATTATTTTTTTAATTTTTAAGCGTTTCTTTTTTTTTGCAGTTTTTTTAGCTTTTTCTGTAGAATTAAGTTATATAATTTATTGTCTCGCATTAAAGATTTGTCCATTTACCATTACTGTGCAAGATCTTAATTTCTGTTTTTTAGATTTAGTTTCGTTAGTAATAAGAGTTGCTATGATGCTTAAAAATGTTATTTTAGAGATTGTTAATAATAAGTACAGTACGTAAGGTAATAAATATATAGGAGATATTAGCTAATTCCTAAAGTTATCAAAATATTACGAACGGTCATTCAAATGTTGTGTCTTTAAAAATGAATAGAAGCTGCGGCTCTGCTGGACCCGGCGTGCGTCTGGGGTTCAACTGGACAGCAGGACACCCCAGGAACGGTAACAGGCTTTAACCAATAGGTAGGTCGTTCCTGAAGGTAATATCGTATAGTTTCATAAAGTGAATCATAGATATGCACTTGCACTTGGGAAATAATTAAAAATTATCCAAACATTTATTTTAGATGGGATTTTACTGTTTGTGTATTGCAACGGCTCCCAACCTTTTAACAAAATGACCTCCAATTAGCTCGAGATGACACCCCGCCCATATTCTTCAGAATGCGTGCAATTTATTTATACTACAACAATGAACGTTTTGTAGCCTTTTCTACAAAATAATGTTATCGATAAAGTTGGAATAAACATTTTTAGCGAAAAATAAAAATGGAGCAAAAATAAGAATATATAAGGTGAATTTTTAAACATGCTTCATCACTTTATCTTTGCCTATTTTTCTCGAGCCCCACTGGTTGAGAACAAGAGGTGTATTGATTTAAAACATAACTAGACGAGGGTTATCTGCTTATGGTGGGGGGCTGCCTTCTTTAGGAGGACTTTTTCAGGGGGTTATAACGCCAATTTACTTAAGTTACCTTTCGAGAAAACCACCCCAAACTCCAGACCGCTAGAACAACAGCCGTGCGATAGGCCAGATCCCTCGATAATCAGCCACTTACAATGTTCAGGGTTCTATACATTTGGCCATGATGGATCCAACAATGCTCAGCACGTAACAATGATAGTTAAGAAACATCCAGGCTGAAACAAAGCTACAACAAAGAAATGCTTATATAGAGCGTCAAAGCTACTATAAGTGCCGTGAATTGCGGCGGAAGCTGGTGGGGTCGTGGTCGGGTGTCGTGCCTTCGCCCATGATACATTATCACTGTCAAGCGCGATGTGAAGGACTAGCTAGCGGTTATCTTGGGTCCTTGGGGCTCAGGCCTCTCGATACCGGCAGGCGACAAGAGACCCGTTCTGTTAGTATTCCATTGAGCTGCAGAGTGGTGAACACATATGACCTGATCACGAAGGGATTTTTTTTCAATCTTAAATTATTTCATTAATTTTTCTCTTTTTTTTAACAATGAAGTTTATTTTTGGAGACTCCGCATTTTTATTTTATATTTGTTCACCACTCTGGGAATCTCTGTTCTGTAAAAAAAAATAACTACCTAAAGGAACAGTAATGATTCCTGATAGATACACTTATGACACATTGTCACTGTAAAGCTAGATGGAAATTAATCCATCTAGGATTCAATGGAGCTCGACCATCTCGATACCGGTAGACCAAAAACAGACTCGTTCTGTTAGTATTCCTCAGCAGATTTAAAAATTAAATGTCAGTTCAAATTAAATATGCATCCTCCTAGTATCAGAGTAATGCAGCACAAAATAGCAGACCACAGAGGGCTTTTTTCCTTAAATTATTTTTTTAATTTTTAAGCATTTCTTTTTTTTTGCAGTTTTTTTAGCTTTTTCTGTAGAATTAAGTTATATAATTTATTGTCTCGCATTAAAGATTTGTCCATTTACCATTACTGTGCAAGATCTTAATTTCTGTTTTTTAGATTTAGTTTCGTTAGTAATAAGAGTTGCTATGATGCTTAAAAATGTTATTTTAGAGATTGTTAATAATAAGTACAGTACGTAAGGTAATAAATATATAGGAGATATTAGCTAATTCCTAAAGTTATCAAAATATTACGAACGGTCATTCAAATGTTGTGTCTTTAAAAATGAATAGAAGCTGCGGCTCTGCTGGACCCGGCGTGCGTCTGGGGTTCAACTTGACAGCAGGACACCCCAGGAACGGTAACAAGCTTTAACCAATCGGTAGGTCGTTCCTGAAGATAATATCGTATAGTTTCATAAAGTGAATCATAGATATGCACTTGCATTTGGGAAATAATTAAAAATTATCCAAACATTTATTTTAGATGGAATTTTACTGTTTGTGTATTGACGCGGCTCCCAACGTTTTTACAAATTGACCTCCCATTCAATAAATCTTAGCGAGATGACACCCCCACATATTCTTCAGAATGCGTGCAATTTATTTATACTACAACAATGAACGTTTTGTAGCCTTTTCTACAAAATAATGTTATCGATAAAGTTGGAATAAACATTTTTACGAAAAATAAAAATGGAGCAAAAATAAGAATAAATAAGGTGAATTTTTAAACATGCATCATCACTTTATCTTTGCCTATTTTTCTCGAGCCCCACTGGTTGAGAACAAGAGGTGTATTGATTTAAAACATTACTAGACGAGGATTATCTGCTTATGGTAGGGGGGCTGCCCTCTTTAGGGGTTTTTTAAGGGGGTTATAACGCCAATTTACTTAAGTTACCTTTCGAGAAAACCACCCCAAACTCCAGACCGCTATAACAACAGCCGTGCGATAGGACAGATCACTCGATAATGAGCCACTTACAGTGTTCAGGGTTCTATACATTTGGCCATGATGGATCCAACAATGCTCAGCACGTAACAATGATAGTTAAGAAACATCGAGGCTGAAACAAAGCTACAACAAAGAAATGCTTATATAGAGCGTCAAAGCTACTATAAGTGCCGTGAATTGCGGCGGAAGCTGGTGGGGTCGTGGTCGGGTGTCGTGCCTTCGCCCATGATACATTATCACTGTCAAGCGCGATGTGAAGGACTAGCTAGCGGTTATCTTGGGGCCTTGGGGCTCAGGCCTCTCGATACCGGCAGGCGACAAGAGACCCGTTCTGTTAGTATTCCATTGAGCTGCAGAGTGGTGAACACATATGACCTGATCACGAAGGGATTTTTTTCAATCTTAAATTATTTCATTTATAAATAATTCTTCTCTTTTTTTTTTTTTAACAATGAAGGTTATTTTTAGAGACTCCGTATTTTTATTTCATATTTGTTCACCAATTTGGGAATCTCTGTTCTGTAAAAAAAGATAACTACCTAAAGGAACAGTAATGATTCCTGATAGATACACTTATGACACATTGTCACTGTAAAGCTAGATGGAAATTAATCCATCTAGGATTCAATGGAGCTCGGCCATCTCGATACCGGTAGACCTAAAACAGACTTGTTCTGTTAGTATTCCTCAGCAGTTTTCAAAATTAAATTTCAGTTCAAATTAAATATGCATCCTGATAGAAGCAGAGTAATGCAGCACATATGACCAGACCACAGAGGGCAATTTTCCTTAAATTATTTTTTTAATTTTTAAGCGTTACTCATTTTTTTTGTTGCAGTTTTTCTCAGCTTTTTCTGTAGAATTAAGTTATATAATTTATTGTCTCGCATTAAAGATTTGTCCATTTACCTTTACTGTGCAAGATCTTAATTTCTGTTTTTCCGATTTACTTTCGTTAGTAATAAGAGTTGCTATGATGCTTAAAAATGTTATTTTAGAGATTGTTGATAATAAGTGCAGTACGTAAGGTAATAAATATATAGGAGATATTAGCTAATTCCTAAAGTTATCAAAATATTACGAACGGTCATTCAAATGTTGTGTGTTTAAAAATGAATAGAAGCTGCGGCTCTGCTGGACCCGGCGTGCGTCTGGGGTTCAACTTGACAGCAGGACACCCCAGGAACGGTAACAGGCTTTAACCAATAGGTAGGTTGTTCCTGAAGGTAATATCGTATAGTTTCATAAAGTGAATCATAGATATGCACTTGCAATTGGGAAATAATTAAAAATTATCCAAACATTTATTTTAGATGGAATTTTACTGTTTGTGTATTGACGCGGCTCCCAACGTTTTTACAAATTGACCTCCCATTCAATAAATCTTAGCGAGATGACACCCCCACATATTCTTCAGAATGCGTGCAATTTATTTATACTACAACAATGGACGTTTTGTAGCCTTTTCTAGAAAATAATGTTATCGGTAAAGTTGGAATAAACATTTTTAGCGAAAAATAAAAATGGAGCAAAAATAAGAATAAATAATGTGAATTTTTAAACATGCATCATCACTTTATCTTTGCCTATTTTTCTCGAGCCCCACTGGTTGAGAACAAGAGGTGTATTGATTTAAAACATAACTAGACGTGGATTATCTGCTTATGGTAGGGGGGCTGCCCTCTTTAGGGGTTTTTTTAAGGGGGTTATAACGCCAATTTACTTAAGTTACCTTTCGAGAAAACCACCCCAAAATCCAGACCGCTAGAACAACAGACGTGCGATAGGCCAGATCCCTCGATAATCAGCCACTTACAATGTTCAGGGTTCTATACATTTAGCCATGATGAATCCAACAATGCTCAGCACGTAACAATGATAGTTAAGAAACATCCAGGCTGAAACAAAGCTACAACAAAGAAATGCTTATATAGAGCGTCAAAGCTACTATAAGTGCCGTGAATTGCGGCGGAAGCTGGTGGGGTCGTGGTCGGGTGTCGTGCCTTCGCCCATGATACATTATCACTGTCAAGCGCGATGTGAAGGACTAGCTAGCGGTTATCTTGGGTCCTTGGGGCTCAGGCCTCTCGATACCGGCAGGCGACAAGAGACCCGTTCTGTTAGTATTCCATTGAGCTGCAGAGTGGTGAACACATATGACCTGATCACGAAGGGATTTTTTTTCAATCTTAAATTATTTCATTAATTTTTCTCTTTTTTTTAACAATGAAGTTTATTTTTGGAGACTCCGCATTTTTATTTTATATTTGTTCACCACTTTGGGAATCTCTGTTCTGTAAAAAAAAAATAACTACCTAAAGGAACAGTAATGATTCCTGATAGATACACTTATGACACATTGTCACTGTAAAGCTAGATGGAAATGAATCCATCTAGGACTCAATGGAGCTCGACCATCTCGATACCGGTAGACCAAAAACAGACTCGTTCTGTTAGTATTCCTCAGCAGATTTAAAAATTAAATGTCAGTTCAAATTAAATATGCATCCTCATAGTATCACAGTAATGCAGCACATATGACCGGACCACAGAGGGCTCTTTTCCTTAAATTATTTTTTTAATTTTTAAGCGTTTCTTTTTTTTGCAGTTTTTTTAGCTTTTTCTGTAGAATTAAGTTATATAATTTATTGTCTCGCATTAAAGATTTGTCCATTTACCATTACTGTGCAAGATCTTAATTTCTGTTTTTTAGATTTAGTTTCGTTAGTAATAAGAGTTGCTATGATGCTTAAAAATGTTATTTTAGAGATTGTTAATAATAAGTACAGTACGTAAGGTAATAAATATATAGGAGATATTAGCTAATTCCTAAAGTTATCAAAATATTACGAACGGTCATTCAAATGTTGTGTCTTTAAAAATGAATAGAAGCTGCGGCTCTGCTGGACCCGGCGTGCGTCTGGGGTTCAACTGGACAGCAGGACACCCCAGGAACGGTAACAGGCTTTAACCAATAGGTAGGTCGTTCCTGAAGGTAATATCGTATAGTTTCATAAAGTGAATCATAGATATGCACTTGCACTTGGGAAATAATTAAAAATTATCCAAACATTTATTTTAGATGGGATTTTACTGTTTGTGTATTGCAACGGCTCCCAACCTTTTAACAAAATGACCTCCAATTAGCTCGAGATGACACCCCGCCCATATTCTTCAGAATGCGTGCAATTTATTTATACTACAACAATGAACGTTTTGTAGCCTTTTCTACAAAATAATGTTATCGATAAAGTTGGAATAAACATTTTTAGCGAAAAATAAAAATGGAGCAAAAATAAGAATATATAAGGTGAATTTTTAAACATGCTTCATCACTTTATCTTTGCCTATTTTTCTCGAGCCCCACTGGTTGAGAACAAGAGGTGTATTGATTTAAAACATAACTAGACGAGGGTTATCTGCTTATGGTGGGGTTCTGCCTTCTTTAGGAGGACTTTTTCAGGGGGTTATAACGCCAATTTACTTAAGTTACCTTTCGAGAAAACCACCCCAAACTCCAGACCGCTAGAACAACAGCCGTGCGATAGGCCAGATCCCTCGATAATCAGCCACTTACAATGTTCAGGGTTCTATACATTTGGCCATGATGGATCCAACAATGCTCAGCACGTAACAATGATAGTTAAGAAACATCGAGTCTGAAACAAAGCTACAACAAAGAAATGCTTATATAGAGCGTCTAAGCTACTATAAGTGCCGTGAATTGCGGCGGAAGCTGGTGGGGTCGTGGTCGGGTGTCGTGCCTTCGCCCATGATACATTATCACTGTCAAACGCGATGTGAAGGACTAGCTAGCGGCTATCTTGGCGCCTTGGGGCTCAGGCCTCTCGATACCGGCAGGCGACAAGAGACCCGTTCTGTTAGTATTCCATTGAGCTGCAGAGTGGTGAACACATATGACCTGATCACGAAGGGATTTTTTTTCAATCTTAAATTATTTCATTAATAAATAATTCTCTATTCTTTTAACAATGAAGGTTATTTTTGGAGACTCCGTATTTTTATTTTATATTTGTTCAACACTTTGGGAATCTCTGTTCTGTAAAAAAAGATAACTACCTAAAGGAACAGTAATGATTCCTGATAGATACACTTATGACACATTGTCACTGTAAAGCTAGATGGAAATTAATCCATCTAGGATTCAATGGAGCTCGGCCATCTCGATACCGGTAGACCAAAAACAGACTTGTTCTGTTAGTATTCCTCAGCAGATTTCAAAATTAAATTTCAGTTCAAATTAAATATGCATCCTGATAGAAGCAGAGTAATGCAGCACAAAATAGCAGACCACAGAGGGCTTTTTTCCTTAAATTATTTTTTTAATTTTTAAGCGTTACTCTTTTTTTTTTTTGTTGCAGTTTTTTTTAGCTTTTTCTGTAGAATTAAGTTATATGATTTATTGTCTCGCATTAAACATTTGTCCATTTACCTTTACTGTGCAAGATCTTAATTTCTGTTTTTCCGATTTAGTTTCGTTAGTAATAAGAGTTGCTATGATGCTTAAAAATGTTACTTTAGGGATTGTTAATAATAAGTACAGTACGTAAGGTAATAAATATATAGGAGATATTAGCTAATTCCTAAAGTTATCAAAATATTACGAACGGTCATTCAAATGTTGTGTCTTTAAAAATGAATAGAAGCTGCGGCTCTGCTGGACCCGGCGTGCGTCTGGGGTTCAGCTGGACAGCAGGACACCCCAGGAACGGTAACAGGCTTTAACCAATAGGTAGGACGTTCCTGAAGGTAATATCGTATAGTTTCATAAAGTGAATCATAGATATGCACTTGCACTTGGGAAATAATTAAAAAATATCCAAACATTTATTTTAGATGGGATTTTACTGTTTGTGTATTGCAACGGCTCCCAACCTTTTAACAAAATGACCTCCCATTCAATAAAAATTAGCGAGATGACACCCCCCTATATTCTTCAGAATGCGTGCAATTTATTTATACTACAACAATGAACGTTTTGTAGCCTTTTCTACAAAATAATGTTATCGATAAAGTTGGAATAAACATTTTTAGCGAAAAATAAAAATGGAGCAAAACTAAGAATAAATAAGGTGAATTTTTAAATTGATTTCAGGGTTCTATACATTTAGCCATGATGAATCCAACAATGCTCAGCACGTAACAATGATAGTTAAGAAACATCCAGGCTGAAACAAAGCTACAACAAAGAAATGCTTATATAGAGCGTCAAAGCTACTATAAGTGCCGTGAATTGCGGCGGAAGCTGGTGGGGTCGTGGTCGGGTGTCGTGCCTTCGCCCATGATACATTATCACTGTCAAGCGCGATGTGAAGGACTAGCTAGCGGCTATCTTGGCGCCTTGGGGCTCAGGCCTCTCGATACCGGCAGGCGACAAGAGACCCGTTCTGTTAGTATTCCATTGAGCTGCAGAGTGGTGAACACATATGACCTGATCACGAAGGGATTTTTTTTCAATCTTAAATTATTTCATTAATAAATAATTCTCTTTTCTTTTAACAATGAAGGTTATTTTTGGAGACTCCGTATTTTTATTTTATATTTGTTCACCACTTTGGGAATCTCTGTTCTGTAAAAAAAGATAACTACCTAAAGGAACAGTAATGATTCCTGATAGATACACTTATGACACATTGTCACTGTAAAGCTAGATGGAAATTAATCCATCTAGGATTCAATGGAGCTCGGCCATCTCGATACCGGTAGACCAAAAACAGACTTGTTCTGTTAGTATTCCTCAGCAGATTTCAAAATTAAATTTCAGTTCAAATTAAATATGCATCCTGATAGAAGCAGAGTAATGCAGCACAAAATAGCAGACCACAGAGGGCTTTTTTCCTTAAATTATTTTTTTAATTTTTAAGCGTTACTCTTTTTTTTTTTTTGTTGCAGTTTTTTTCAGCTTTTTCTGTAGAATTAAGTTATATGATTTATTGTCTCGCATTAAAGATTTGTCCATTTACCTTTACTGTGCAAGATCTTAATTTCTGTTTTTCCGATTTAGTTTCGTTTACAAGAGACCCGTTCTGTTAGTATTCCATTGAGCTGCAGAGTGGTGAACACATATGACCTGATCACGAAGGGATTTTTTTTCAATCTTAAATTATTTCATTAATAAATAATTCTTCTCTTTTTTTTTAAACAATGAAGGTTATTTTTGGAGACTCCGTATTTTTATTTTATATTTGTTCACCACTTTGGGAATCTCTGTTCTGTAAAAAAAGATAACTACCTAACCGCCTTGGGGCTCAGGCCTCTCGATACCGGCAGGCGACAAGAAACCCGTTTTGTTAGTATTCCATTGAGCTGCGAAGTGGTGAACACATATGACCTGATCACGAAGGGATTTTTTTTCAATCTTAAATTATTTCAACCTTCCTACCCTGTTGAAAAAAAGTTACGTTTTACCTGGATGGGTCTAATCGACCCAGTTCGTATAGATTTATTGAAGTCTTTTACAATAGTTCCCGTTTGGCTCATTTTGTATGCTATTATTAGTTAATGATTAAGTATGTATATTTTATCTCATTTATACCTCTTTTTTACTGTTTCTCCCCCCCTCTTTCCCCAGTTCGACCGATTCCTTGATTGCATGTGTGGCTTGTTAAAATATTTAAACGCACGAAATTATTACTTACTATTTTACTTATTTCTACATATTTTACTTACATATGAAATATTAGTAAAATATTGCACATTACTGAAGAATTATACTGAAGAATATTATTGAAGTATTTAATATTGCACATTACAATATTTACATATTAATACAATGTTTACAATATTGTCAAGAGCATGCAATACACAAGTATTTGCATGCTCTTGACAAAGATATGACTGACAAGATCCACATGTTGTCTGAGTTTTTCTATCTTTATTAGGGCCGCATTCTTTGCACCTTCCTCGTTTAAGTGTTTTCAAATTATCTGAATGGCCTTCTTTTACAGCTAGTAACTTCTTTTTTATAGCTACCAACACATTCGTTTTTTCCCGGCGATTTCTTTGAGAGTCTGTCAGCTGTTTTTCGATTTCTTTCAGAAAAAGTCATCTTTTGAAAAGTTTGCGTTCATTATACGACGGATTTACGTGCATGAAAACAACAAAAGCATTAATTGCAGCTAGATCAATCATTTTATAAAACAAACAAACCAGCCACCTCCTTGTTCCTCTCTTACATGTATAGGTGGAAGCTTGTTTATCTGTTGTGCCCACTCCACCTTTAGTTTCATTATAAGATTAAATCTGGTTTCTTTTCATTTTTCTGTGACACTTTTGCGTCCTGATGCATAGTTCAAAGAAGAATCACTGACTTATTTCTTTTTGGAACATACGGTACCAGAATCTTATCCTGTTCAAATCTGAACACTGAGGAGTATACAGCCCTATCAGATGATACTTGAAATTCAGGACAAATAAACGTTTTATTTTTCTGAGAGTCGCAAAAAGTGTTAATTTCTCTTTAACAATTCTTCTGCAAGATATAATCGGTTTAAAAAATTATCCACCGTTATGTTCCGAGCAGTGTCCTCAACTGCCTTTACCAGGCGCAAAACAACATTTATTCCTTGGTTTATATCACGCTCACGATGAAGAGGCTCTCCAGTATACATTTCAGCGCTGTACCCGTATGCTGTTTTTACATCCGACATAATTTAATTCCATACTTGACTTTGTTGGTAAATATTGCCTAAATGGGCACGAGCTGTTAATCTATCGCCAAACATTCGTAAGGCACAAACATCTTCGGAAATTGTGCAACAAACATCTCAAATAATGATCTTATTGGTGCTGATTTATCCAGGCGTCGCGACTTGTTCTGCTTTCTTTGTTGTCAAACCTAAGGAACTGCCTAATTATTCCAAAGCGTTGTAAAGACATAGTTGCACGAAAAATAGCTCGGCCATCATCTTCGCTGCACAACTCTTTGAGAGATTCTCCTGCTGATTTATAAACACCAGCAAGTTTCACGGCTGTTATTGACTGCTCAGTTGTTCGCTGAATTCCATAACGCGTCGGATCAGGACTCAATTTCATAATGTTGTGTTGTCTATACAGCAAAAAAATAATAAATAAATAATAATAATAAAATTTGTTAGGAATATCAGGATTATTAATAAACAAAATATTTTGTAAAAATAAAATGAAAAATAACTATAAATTGAAATTAGATTACTTACCGAACTTAGCATGAAGTAGGAGCGACTTTACACCATTCAGTTTTGTTTCTACTAACAAACGTAGACCGTGGCTGAATTCTTTCTTCAATATCTGTCGTATCTATCTCTTCATCAGAAATATCTTCATTCGATATGTGATCTGATTCATCTGTTTCAACACATTCATCTTCACCTATATCATATAGATCTGAAAGCTCTTGATCAGAAAGCTCTTGTAAGAGTTATCTGATCTCTTCTTCAGAAAGTTTACGTTTGCGATTTGTCAAGTTATTGAACTAAAAAGGAAATGGCTAAGCATACCAGGCAGATAATAGATCATATTTATCCTTCAATATAATCCCGTCATCTATCGACCATACAATAAAATAAAGTCTATTCAAAATATGAATGGGTTTTCCATGTATTTCTACGCAAAATGATAACATGGGTCGATTCGACCCAGACAGGTAAAATGTCACTTTTTTTTCAGGGTGATTAAAAAACACTCTTACGACTCTCAAAAACTCACATATTAAACGAGTGCACATTTTTGAGGAATACATGAAGTTTGAAAGATCTAAATTAAAACCCGTGGAAGATATCGAAAGATCAATTTTAGAAATGGGTCGAATCGACCCAGACAGGGTAGAAAGGTTAATAAATAATTCTTCTCTTTTTTTTTAACAATGAAGTTTATTATTGGAGACTCCGTATTTTTATTTTATATTTGTTCACCACTTTGGGAATCTCTGTTCTGTAAAAAAAAGATAACTACCTAAAGGAACAGTAATGATTCCTGATAGATACACTTATGACACATTGTCACTGTAAAGCTAGATGGAAATGAATCCATCTAGGACTCAATGGAGCTCGGCCATCTCGATACCGGTAGACCAAAAACAGACTCGTTCTGTTAGTATTCCTCAGCAGATTTCAAAATTAAATTTCAGTTCAAATTAAATATGCATCCTGATAGAAGCAGAGTAATGCAGCACATATGACCAGACCACAGAGGGCTCTTTTCCTTAAATTATTTTTTTAATTTTTAAGCGTTACTCTTTTTTTTGTTGCAGTTTTTTTCAGCTTTTTCTGTATAATAAAGTTATATAATTTATTGTCTCGCATTAAAGATTTGTCCATTTACCTTTACTGTGCAAGATCTTAATTACTGTTTTTTCGATTTAGTTTCGTTAGTAATAAGAGTTGCTATGATGCTTAAAAATGTTATTTTAGACATTGTTAATAATAAGTACAGTACGTAAGGTAATAAATATATAGGAGATATTAGCTAATTCCTAAAGTTATCAAAATATTACGAACGGTCATTCAAATGTTGTGTCTTTAAAAATGAATAGAAGCTGCGGCTCTGGTGGACCCGGCGTGCGTCTGGGGTTCAGCTGGACAGCAGGACACCCCAGGAACGGTAACAGGCTTTAACCAATAGGTAGGACGTTCCTGAAGCTAATATCGTATAGTTTCATAAAGTGAATCATAGATATGAACTTGCACTTGGGAAATAATTAAAAATTATCCAAACATTTATTTTAGATGGGATTTTACTGTTTGTGTATTGCAACGGCTCCCAAACTTTTAACAAAATGACCTCCCATTCAATAAAAATTAGCGAGATGACACCCCCCCATATTCTTCAGAATGCGTGCAATTTATTTATACTACAACAATGGACGTTTTGTAGCCTTTTCTACAAAATAATGTTATCGATAAAGTTGGAATAAACATTTTTAGCGAAAAATAAAAATGGAGCAAAAGTAAGAATAAATAAGGTGAATTTTTAAACATGCATCATCACTTTATCTTTGCCTATTTTTCTCGAGCCCACTGGTTGAGAACAAGAGGTGTATTGATTTAAAACATAACTAGACGAGGGTTATCTGCTTATGGTAGGGGGGCTGCCCTCTTTAGGGGGATTTTTAAGGGGGTTATAACGCCAATTTACTTAAGTTACCTTTGGAGAAAACCACCCTAAACACCACACCGTTAGAACAACAGCCGTGCGATAGGCCAGATCCCTCGATAATCAGCCACTTACAATGTTCAGGGTTCTATACATTTGGCCATGATGGATCCAACAATGCTCAGCACGTAACAATGATAGTTAAGAAACATCGAGGCTGAAACAAAGCTACAACAAAGAAATGCTTATATAGAGCGTCAAAGCTACTATAAGTGCCGTGAATTGCGGCGGAAGCTGGTGGGGTCGTGGTCGGGTGTCGTGCCTTCGCCCATGATACATTATCACTGTCAAGCGCGATGTGAAGGACTAGCTAGCGGCTATCTTGGGGCCTTGGGGCTCAGGCCTCTCGATACCGGCAGGCGACAAGAGACCCGTTCTGTTAGTATTCCATTGAGCTGCAGAGTGGTGAACACATATGACCTGATCACGAAGGGATTTTTTTTCAATCTTAAATTATTTCATTAATAAATAATTCTTCTCTTTTTTTTAACAATGAAGTTTATTTTTGGAGACTCCGCATTTTTATTTTATATTTGTTCACCACTTTGGGAATCTCTGTTCTGTAAAAAAAAAAATAACTACCTAAAGGAACAGTAATGATTCCTGATAGATACACTTATGACACATTGTCACTGTAAAGCTAGATGGAAATGAATCCATCTAGGACTCAATGGAGCTCGACCATCTCGATACCGGTAGACCAAAAACAGACTCGTTCTGTTAGTATTCCTCAGCAGATTTAAAAATTAAATGTCAGTTCAAATTAAATATGCATCCTCATAGAAGCAGAGTAATGCAGCACATATGACCAGACCACAGAGGGCTCTTTTCCTTAAATTATTTTTTTAATTTTTAAGCGTTACTCTTTTTTTTTGTTGCAGTTTTTTTCAGCTTTTTCTGTAGAATTAAGTTATATAATTTTTTGTCTCGCATTAAAGATTTGTCCATTTACATTTACTGTGCAAGATCTTAATTTCTGTTTTTTCGATTTAGTTTCGTTAGTAATAAGAGTTGCTATGATGCTTAAAAATGTTATTTTAGAGATTGTTAATAATAAGTACAGTACGTAAGGTAATAAATATATAGGAGATATTAGCTAATTCCTAAAGTTATCAAAATATTACGAACGGTCATTCAAATATTGTGTCTTAAAAAATGAATAGAAGCTGCGGCTCTGCTGGACCCGGCGTGCGTCTGGTTTTCAACTGGACAGCAGGACCCCGGCCAGTGTTGTAGTCCTAAGAAAAAAAGTGGGGGGACGCTCATTTTTGACGAAATTTAACCTCATTAATTGTAATTATTCCTTAAACAACCAATAAAAATAATTTAACCATCATTTGTTTATTAATTAATTAAAATGAACTCATTGTTAAATTATTGATTACTTGTTAATAATCTAAACTAAGTCTTCTTGATCAACCGTGTAAGCTACTTAATTTGCTGTTGCGAACATGTAATCGGATTTGTGTGCTTGGCTCGAAGCCCTCTTATAAATCCTCGTCAGAAGAACAGCACGAGGGGGGGGTGCCCTCCGTTGGGGTCTTTCTAAGGGGTCCTAACCCGTATTCACGCTAAGTTTCGGAGAAAACCACGGAAAACTCCGAACGGTTGGGTCGACGGATGTGCAACGGAACCCGAACCCGGGACCTTCACACTTCGCCCGTCTACCATTTCCAGTTACATAACCACTGTGCCATTGCGACGCAACAATCCAATGTCAAAGTGACAGATTTTCTTTTGGATTGGTACGTGACTATTCGCTACCCCGAGTTTTGTTACTTTTCGGTTATTCGGTAAGACATTTTTTACCAAGAGTGCGTTCGGAAAGATTATAATCTGTTCTATTTTTATGGATATGTTTTCACTACTGAAGTGTTTAAGAAACCCTTACAATCCCATTTGTAAAGTCGATTCAAACAGTCAAAAGTTTCCTTTTGATTTTTATAACGATGTATTTGCACTCGCGCGAACAAAACGAATATTTTAAATTCTTCAAAGAATTAAAAAAAAAAACTTGCAAATGAGCGTCCCCCCTGAGAATAAAAAGTGGGGGGACGTATGGGCTGAAGTGAAAAAGTAGGGGGACGGCGTCCCCCCGCGTCCCCCTTCGACTACACCACTGGAGTCTAGGTATAGTAAAGTTGCTATGCGCTACGCAAGAAAACAGCTTACAGCGCCACCTTTCGGCTAAATTTAGAGTTGTGGTTCCTATCTCAAAAACGGTACGAGGTGCGGGAAAAGTCAATTACAGAGGTTGTCAACATCATCGATTTAGTAAAAGAAGACACACTGCGTACATTAATGCTAAAAATAGAAAACTTAAAATGCAAGGGGTAAGAGCCACTTGCTTGTACCTGCGCCAGCTTGCCACAAGTCCAATTGTACAATGTGCAGCGAGAAATGCATACCAGAGACCAGATGTGTATTTTGGTGTTGGAAAGCACTTTGAGCATGAAAGATAAATGAGCCTAAAGTCGGGCAAGT
>JAWZYV010019243.1:0-23906 GCA_038373885.1 Cheiracanthium punctorium
TTTTTTTAGATGGTATCCACAATCTTTTATAGATGGAGACGGTAAATCGTTATATTTTTGGACATCCAAAATCTTCGATATTTATATATAATATTCTTTCAAGACATCTCTTTCCACGTTTCCTCCTTTGAATATTACTTTTTCACCAAGTAACGAAGGTATCCTTAAAACTTCGTGTTTGAAAAGATAAAAATTTAATATTTACAAACATAAATAATAATTTTTTTTTAGTATTCATGTGGGAAGTTTAATATTCCTTTTTTTTTACGGGTAACCCCCTTAGTATTTAAACTTCATGTTGGAAAAGATAAAGTTTAATATTTACAAACAAATGTTTTTAGTATTTAAAATTCATGTTGGAATTTTAATATTTCTTTTTCACCGGGTAACCCTTTAATATTTAAACTTCATTTTGGAAAAGATAAAATTTAAGATTTACAACATAAAGAATGATTTTTTAAGTATTTAAAGTTCAACATGAAGTTTAATATTTACAACATAGAGAATGAAATTTTAGTATTCATGTTGGAAGTTAAATATTTCTTTTCACCGGATAACCCCTTAATATTTTTTTTTGTTCTTCTTATTCACAAGGTAACTGAATAAGTATTGATCATTGTTTGTTTTTACCGGGTGAGATAATTTCAAATTTTGAAAAGTGTCCCGACAACTATATTTTTGATGAAGGGCTCCGACATTTGGCTATATAATTGGCAGACTATATTCAAATGGTTTACCATTTGAGCGTTCGACCGAGAGTTTGCTGTAAACCAGCGGTCGAGGTGAACGGTGAATATGGGAGTTAAATTCGAAGCTATAGTAATAAAAAAATGTTTAATGTTGTGTAATGGATAATAAATCGAAACTTCAATCTATATTACACATCTTTGTATATTTCTGTCTCACACACACACACACACATGTCAAGATGTGTATAGTGCTCCCATAGTCAATGTGCTGGTTTGAAATTTCGCAAACAATCAAAGCACTGAAAACCCCCTATGGATTGGTTTTTTATATAAGAAATAGATAATATGATATTTATTTATTTATTTGATTAGTGCGTCACACTGATTATCATCTCTATGTTTGTAGAGAGCATACGCATATATACACTCAAACAGAAAGAAAATGGATTTTCCTTTTTTTTAAACAAACAGATAGAATTACAATAAATAAATTATATTTATTTAATTACTGTGTGAAAATAATTGACATCTGGATGTTTGTTGAGAGCATACGAATATACACGTTCAGACAGAAAGAAAATGGATTTTTTAAAAATAATAAACAGGTAAATTTAAAAAAGTTATATTTATTTATTTACTGTGTCGAATTAATTTACCCTCTGGATGTTTCTAGAGTGCATACGCATATACAAACAGAAAGAAAATGGATTTTTTTAAAATAACAAGCAGGTAAATTTTTTAAAAATGATATTCATTTATTTTTCCACATAGAGGTCCACACACAGTACCACAGATGAGTAGAGAGTGAGGAGATTTTTTGTTCTTTATGTAAGATGCGTTGCTCCTTTAATTTAATAAACAGTAGATACGTGATACTTTTATTGAGTTTGTTCCCGAACTCCCTTGCTATGTACACCTTTTCACTCTCATCTTTTCTGTGGTACTGTGCGTGTACTTCTGTTGATGAAGGATGATCATTTTTCGCCCGGAACGCGCTTCCAGATTGATAATACCTTTAATTTGTGTTTATTTACAAAGTTTCATCATCTTTCGAATACCAGTTTCTTTTGAGTGTTTTTCGTTAAATTTTTATTGGATAAATCCGTAAGCATTTTTGCTAGAAAGCTGTTTTTTTAATTGGATATTTTCTGGTTTGTTTTTGTTACTTTAGAACATGCTTTTCCAATAATTTCTATTTCAGTATTAACTCTCTACACTAGGCAAAAATCGCACGTCTCAAATTAAAGAGCAATCTCATAATTATTTTCTAAAAAAAAACCTAACGACAAGAAGAAGGCGTATCTTCAAATAACTTTTCGAATAAAAGCCACATTCTCAATCTTTGTTTCAGTAGTAAAAGGTTACTATCATCCCCCTAAACGAAGACTGTCAAGACACTTTTAAAGGCAAATGATGTCCTACAAGCTCTTTCCAGCTATATGAATTTCAAAAAAATACAAAATGTTTTCATCAACTCAACTAAGGAAATTTCAATAACATTCAATTATTCCTGTAATGGCAAACAGAAATAAAACAACGGAAAACAAAAACAATATGTGCGTATCAGTATTAGAGATGAGTTCGGGCTCATTTTTTGAAGCCCGAGCCCGAGGACTTTTAATCCGAGCCCGCCCGAGCCCGAGCAATATTATTTAAGTCGGAGCCCGAGCCCGAAATTTCAGTTAAAGGTGAAAAAAATCCAATTACTTCATTGATAGAATACAATGAATTTTGCCGTTTGTGCAAATTAAAGACAAATATAGTTGGAAACTATCAATGCACTTTCTAATTCTTTATTTATCCATATGTTTATCCAATAATGTCGGATCTCATGACTAACTAATGAATATAAGTAGCTGTTCTGAAATATCCAAAGAGCTTAACGCTCCTTCTAGGCGCCAGTGTCGCTACTTTTTTTATAAGTACAGCCAACTCCGGTTATAGTGAACCCGGATATAGAGAACCATTAGATATAGTGAACGCAAACCATTAGTCCCGATTCACACATAGTATCTCTATCCATCATGAAGACACTTGGGTTTTAGTGAACTTCGGATATAGTGGACGAAATTGGATGGTCCCCAGAGGTTCACTATAACCGGAGTTGACTGTACTTTTATTTTCCTCATAAATCACTTTTTAAAATCTGTTTCAAGGAGTATGTTCAATAAAGGAGAAATTTTTCACGAGCCCGAGCCCGAACGCAATTGTGAATTACAGAGCCCGAGCCCGGTTCGGGCCCGGGCTCGGGCTTTCGGGCTCGGGCTGAGCCCGTCTCATCTCTAATCAGTATGTAGGGTTGACATATTCACACGCGTTAAAATCATTCATTCAAAATGAAAGCACCAACACATGTGTACGTCATTTTAAAGCTGAAGAATCGTTTTAACAGTTGAAAGAAAATGGTCCGCGTATGTGGAGTGGACCTCTGGGAAGAAGAGGTTACATAGTTCCTCCATCATGAATAAGAGCAGAAGTTTATAATGAAAAAAAAAATTATTTAAATTTACATTTTCCGAGTTTTAAAAAAAAAAATTATGAAAAGAACCCAAAACCTCCAGACCTGAAAGTGTTAAAAGAAAACGAAAGAAATAATTCCGACGTACCAAAAATTCCGAGAGATTGCTCACACCGCAACTAGGAGGTAGCGGATAATCCTTAACGGCCTGCCCATTTTTCGTCTTGCCCAAGACAGATTTGTTAGGAGACATGACCACTGACTAACATGGGTTCACCAACACATTCCAAATACGACAAGAGGAGAAAGAAAACACACACACACACACACAAAGATATCCTTCAGAAGAACGTGTTTTATCAGATTTGTATCCAGAATGGTGGAGAAAATAGTTTTTCTTTCGATTTTTGAGCTACACGGGGAAAGGAACACACAAGAGAACCAGCTAAAAGCGGAAGCGACACCTTTTGGCTCGACTCGTGAGTGTTTAGGGAGGAAAAACTTGACGTAAGACGGCAACTCTGAGGGGAAGTCTACTCAGTGAGAAAACAGATGCAACAAAGTGAAAATGAGCACTCAGCTTATTTTGGAACGACGTGTGCAACAGGTTAACGAGAAAGTGTTCTAAGGGCACGTATTTTTGTATCTGTCTTAAGACATAGCACGCCCGGACCGGCACTTTCGGGGGCCCTTGGCTACAGTGATTGAAAAGGGCCCCTTACAGGGTTTATTAAGAAACTAGTTGAGTTAAAAAAGTAAGCTTTTTCTGATGTAGTTTATTTACTTTCACAATAAATAGTTACATAATTTTTATATACCGAAACTAAACTAGTTCCCTGTTAGAAAAAACTAGGTATAGAAATTATTTACGAGTGGTTCATTCCTTAAAAATGAGATTGAACAATATTTTTACTTTTTGGCGTTTAGATCACACTGATGAAGTCATCACAATCTAATGTTTGTTTGTTTGTTTGTGGGATTGCGCGTGGGCTCTAGGCCGATGGGTGGGGTGCCCTCCGAGGGGGTCTTTCTAAGGGGGTCCTAATCCGTATTTACGCTAAGTTTCGGGGAAAACCACTGAAAACTCCAAATGGTTAGGTCGACGGGCAAGTGATGGCATCACAATCTAAATTCTACAGTAATACCTAAGTAAATATTGAAAAGGGACTCACGGGAAAAAAAAATTATGTCCTGATTAATTGCGATTTAATTGTTACAAATATAAAAATATTTTTTATTACGGAAAGAAAAATGTACCTTTGTACAGACACAGCAAATTAGTAGTGAAAAGGATATTGATAGTGAAAGGCGGTTTAATAACCTAACAGCTTTTTGGCCGCTTCTTCACAGGCCCTGGCTACTTCATCTATTATAACATCTTTGTAAGTTATAAGTCTCTTTCAACATTCACAAAATGATCAGACATAAGTTCTTGCCTTAAAGTAGATCTAAGTCCACTCTTAACTGTTTAAGTTTCTAAAACGCCTTTTCACAGGTAACATGTGTACGAGGTATGTTTAGTACAAAATTGCAAGCTACATATGGGTTGGTAAACAATCTAGATTGTGAGAGTTAAAAAACATCTGAACAGGCGCATGATAACATGCATCATTATCGTCCCTCGAAAGCTGACTTAACGATTAAGAAGTGGAACCAGTTAACCAAGTGTTAACCCTATAACGCGCAGTGTTCCCCCTCTGGGAACACCAAACTCCGACGTTTTGACTGTTACAGGTCACGAAGAATAGATTTGATTTCTATAAAAATAGTTGCGGGTGACACAGCTCCACGAGAATCCTTTACTTTTAAGCACGTCGTTTCCCGTCAAAAAAGGGTCACGATTATTTTTAACAGCACTGACATCGGCTGAAAAATGGAAGAATACGAGAACAGCTGGATAGATTGCCCAATGCTGAAAAAAGGACAGTCGTTGCCATCGCTCATCTTAACTACCAGCAAGATGGCGGACGATCGAAACGTTCATCGTGCGCCACAGATCTAGAGACCCTTTTTTGACGACAGCTGGCTGTGCCGGCACAGCCAGCTATACATACTATGTATGTAGGAGGCGACGTCGAAATAAGACTGGAAGCACTCCTACGGTTCTCAATCACGTTTATTGCTCGGCTAAATATAACAGAAGAAATATTTACAAAAGAAAGGAGAGATTTTGCAGAACATGAATAAGCGGAGTCGGTCACAGGGTTAGGTTTCCTTATCACACAGGAGCCACTGGCCACCTTCTCGTGGTCGTTCTGGAGTCGAATCGCCTACGCGCGATCAGAGAGCTACGTCCAACATCGCTCCTACGCGAGCGTGGTCTCGTTCGCATCTGCTACCTTGAGCTCCTTAGGCTCTGATAACCTGCGGTTTCTGTAGACGTGAGGTTGTGATGCCATCTGCTGGAGGGTTGCGCCTCTTGATTACCACAACGCTCGGCCATCGACGTGTGAGGACCTCCGAACCTGAAACTTAAAATGAAGAGAAAAAAAAAAGAAAAAGAAAGAAAATAATGATTAAAAAAAACAAAAAGAGATGTTGAGAAAAGGAAAAAAAGTTTGTAGTAGGATGATCTCAAATTGCAGTTCCAGTAGACCAGGGTTTCATGTGGTTCATGTGGTCAGCTGAAGTGGAAGTTGCTTCCGGTCCTTCATGAGATCCTACTTTAGCTACATCGTAGCGGTCATGTGGTTTTATTTTTATGACTTTGTACGGTCCTAAGAACTTGGGTCGTAGTTTCAGACCTCCTCCAAATTGGGTTTTTTGGATTGCTACCAAGTCGTTGACTTTATAGACAGGAGCGGTTTTGCGGCGTCGATTGTATTGCCGTCGGTTTTCTTCTTGGATTTTTAATATATTTTTCTTAGCTTCTTCACGTATATTTTCTTTCTCCTGGATTGTGGATTTCAGGAATTCTTCTTCAAGGATTTCCTTGATACGTTGGTCTTCTTTTTGTTTCATTTTCACACCTATCATCAATTCGAATGGAGTGAACTTGGTGGATCGACTAACAGTGCTGTTGATGATTCGTTGGACATCTGGGACGAACCTGTACCATTTTGTAGGATCTTCAATCGACAATTTCGAAAGAACTGGGATGAGAATTTCATGCATTCGTTCAATCTGGCCATTGCCTCTTGGCACTCCAGTTGTGATCGATATGTGCTGAATTCCTTCATCTTGACAGTAATCTGCAAAGTCCTTTGACGTGAAGGCAGGTCCCTTGTCGGAAATAATTCTCGAGGGATTTCCGAAAACAGATTGTTGGGACTTGAGTTTCGCTAGAGCTTCTGCCGTAGATGTGGTCTTGACGGGATAGAACCAGTTGAATTTTGTAAAACCATCTACCACTGTAAAAATATGTTGGTAGTTCTTGTTTGTGGATGGTAGGGGACCTATAAAATCAATGTGGTACGTGCTTAGTGGAATATTATCCTTTGGGATGGGATTCAATAGACCTTCTGCTTTGCCTCGTTTTTTATTACAGAGGATGCACTCCACACAGTTCGTTATAACTTGCTCTATTTTCTTTTTAGCATTCGAGATATGGAAATCTCTTTTCAAAAGATCTTCAGTTTTCTGTACAGCAAAGTGTCCTTTATTATGTATGCCTCGAATAATCTCTAACTCTATTGCTTCCGGCACAACGATAAGTTCTCTACCGTTATCTTGCAGATATAACACATTATTTTTTAGCAGGTAGTCGTCTCTGAGTCCTTTCTCGACTAGAGTTTTCAATAACTGAATATGCTCATCGGCATCTTGCGCTGTTGCGATCTTAGTGGTGATTTCACTTTGCGAGCGGGTGACCATGCACACAGCAGCTCTACTCAATGCATCGACGTGTCTCATTTGTTGATTTGGTCTGTGGATGACTTCATATTCGAACTCTTCAAGTAGTAGAGCCCATCTGGCTATCTTCGGCGATAAGTCTTTCTTCTGCATTGTTTTCTGGAAAGCGTTACAGTCGGTGACTATTTTAATTTTCGTCCCTAAGAGGTAACTTCGAAATTTTTTAAGAGCTCCGACGATCGCAAGCACTTCGAGCTCATAGCTTGACAATTTTTCTTGTTGTGGTGATGTTTTTTTACTCATATAATGGATTGGGTGGAGTTGCGCATCATCTGCGCGTTGAAGCAACACTGCACCAAACCCATGACTGCTAGCGTCCGTGTGTAATTCTAAAGGTTTTCCTTGCTGGAAGATGTGAAGAACGGGGCTTTGGCTCAAAAGTTCTTTAAGATGATCAAAAGCCTGTTTTTGCATTGGCCCAAAAGTAAATTCTACACCATTACGAAGCATATCGCTAAGTGGTTTTGCTATTTTGGAATAACCAGGTACAAATTTTCTGAAGTACCCTGTGAGACCGAGAAAGCGTTGCAATTGCTTTACATTCTTAGGTTGAGAGAAATTTTGAACTGCACTCGTCTTATTTGGAGATGGTCGAATCGTACCTTCTTCAATTATGTAACCGAGGAACTCAATTTTTCGTTTTAGGAATTGACACTTTTTAAAGTTGATTTCTAATCCGTATTCTGAAGCTAACTTTAAGACTCGTTTAAGTTTCTCTAAACCTTCTGTTTCATCACGGGAAGGTATGATGAAATCATCCATGTAAACTACGATTGTATTGTCCCTTATTAATTCCCTGAATACTTGATGAATAAATCTTAAAAATACACTAGGGCTTGTGCTCAGACCAAACGGAGTTTTCTGAAATTCATATAACCCTGCATGACAAATGAATGCTAAATATTTTGTGCATTTTTCCTCAACTGGCACGTGGAAAAAACCATTTTTCAAATCCAAAGTTGAAAACACTTTCGCTTCCCCTAAATGATCTAGGACTTCCTCAACTTGAGCCATAGGAAAGGAATCTTTCACAACTTTTTTATTTAGTTGTCGAAAATCGACACATAATCTGTGAGTACCATCGCGCTTTTTACATAACAGAATTGGGGATGAATATTCAGAACAGGATGGTTTAATTATTCCATTTTGTAACCACTCATCTATCTGTTTATCAACAATGTTTTGTTCTGCAAATGATAGTCTCCGAGATCGTAGCGATACTGGAATGTCATCTTTTAACACAACATTCAATTTTAAATTGGTGTCTTTTATTTTGTTCGGTTTATAATTATTAACTAATAGTGATAAATCCTTTCTAATATTTACATCATTAACGTGCAATAAATCAAGATCATATTCATTAACTACATTTGCAACATTTAATAAAAAACATTCTTCTACAGGTGATTCGCTTTGAAAATCATTTCCATTTTTAGGAATTTGCGTTACAATTTTTTCTTCCTCACTGACTTTTAAAAGTTGAGAATAAATATTCGGTGTTAAAATTAAAGGAACAGATAGTTGTTCTACCACAGCCACAATGATTTCTAACTTAGGCGAATTTCGCTTCAAATATAAATCTACTCTAGCAATATTTGCCTCTTTTTTCTCTTCAAAACATGAACTAAGTATTATTTTACCCTCCAGTGGTGATTTTATTTCAATTAACGATGAATTTATAACCGGAATTTGTGCGCCTGAGTCAATAAGTGCCTTTATATTTTGACAGTCAATGAATACATCAGCATATTGCAACTCGTGAATAAAACTGACAGTATTAATGCTTGTTTTGTTTTTCAGTCCCGTCTCTTTATCTGATTCGGTTTGTTTATTAAAACCTCTTGGGCAGCTACGAGCGTAATGGAAGCCCCTTCCAGTCGCCCCACACACGTGGCAAGATTTCGGCGACGGAGATACGGATTGCTTTTCGCTTTTGCTTAGATTTTTGTTTCCGCAGAATGATTCACTCCTTAAAGTTTCAACTTGCTGCGACTTATGAAGTACTTTCGTTTCGTGGGAATGAAATTTACTATTATTTATTTCCGATAATGATTTCCCGCGGGATGAGAAAAATAAATCACATTCATGTCCTAACTGGGTCGGATTGAACCATGTTTTTCCTTCACGAACACTTATGTATTCTTTTGTTTTGAAATCTAGCGTTTCATATAATTTATCTGCAACAATTAAATCACATAACTTTTTATAGTCCTTCTCTATTTCTCGAACCTGACAATAATGTTCGAATGTTGCCGTTAATCTTGATGCAAACTGAACATGTGATTCGTCTGCTAAGCGTTGAGCATGTTTAAAATTGTGCAGAATTTCTCGAGGTGTCGGCTGAAATTCAGCTAAAAATAAAGCTTTAAGTTTTTCGTAATCCGACAATTCTTCTTGATTCGCATACGTTAAAAGATTATTAGCTTTGACCCCTAACAAATTAATGAGTATTTCTGCTTTTAAATTTGGTGGGACATCTTTTGTTGCAAACGCTTTTTCCAAGGAAGCGAAAAACAAATGAAATGCCTCTGGCCTTTCAGGGACAGAGATTGTGAGCGTTTTTATGCTTTTAATCAAATTTTCTATGCCACTTTGCGCATTTCGTTTTTCGCCAGACATTGATTGACTTCTTAATTTTTCTAGCTCTATCTGTTTCTCGATTTGCGCTAATTTAAGGCGCTCTATTTCTAATAAACATTCCTCGTTAGTGGATTTAGGCGTTCGATCCTCCGTGATCGATTTTAAGACGCCTCGAACATGTTCAGGATTGGTTTTAAAAACATCTGAATTCTCAATAATTTTTCTTATATCAGCTTTTTTAGCATTATCTGGAACTTTCGCTGCTACTTTTTCAGCGAGGTCTTTTAAATCGCTTTTATTTAAATTATTTAAGAAACTCATATTGTAGTGAAATATGAACAGCAAAAAGTAGTACTATTGTGAGAACGAAAAAATTACAGTACCTGAGCCCCCATGGTTGTAGGAGGCGACGTCGAAATAAGACTGGAAGCACTCCTACGGTTCTCAATCACGTTTATTGCTCGGCTAAATATAACAGAAGAAATATTTACAAAAGAAAGGAGAGATTTTGCAGAACATGAATAAGCGGAGTCGGTCACAGGGTTAGGTTTCCTTATCACACAGGAGCCACTGGCCACCTTCTCGTGGTCGTTCTGGAGTCGAATCGCCTACGCGCGATCAGAGAGCTACGTCCAACATCGCTCCTACGCGAGCGTGGTCTCGTTCGCATCTGCTACCTTGAGCTCCTTAGGCTCTGATAACCTGCGGTTTCTGTAGACGTGAGGTTGTGATGCCATCTGCTGGAGGGTTGCGCCTCTTGATTACCACATGTATGTGCTTCTATACATACTCCATATATATTTATATATATATATTTTTTTTTTTTCAAGGGCAGGCACTGACCACTTACAAAGCCCGGAAGTGTTGGCCACTTGTAATGCGAGCACAATGTTACTCCCAATGAAGAGTACAAAGAACTGAATAGCCAAGCACAAGATGTGGGTCAAACTTTGAGAAAAAACGGGAATCGGAGTTGGAACTTCTTCTTCTTCCTCTATACTGACCAGATCCAGTCCCCACCTACTAAAACTTCTTCAGGAATTTTGAACACATTTTAATAGGAAAGCAATTTTATTCCCGTAATGCTCTACAACTGGCCTTCCAGGAACTCAGCGACTTCTGGTCCGTCAACTTTTAAATACAACCGGCTTGAACAACCTGCCGTTTGAATGGAAAAAAATGTATGTTCAATATGGGTGCATACTTTGATGAATGAAATACTTCCTTATATTTGTGTGTTATCAATCAACTTCGTCTTTTCTCTCCCCCAACAAGTTTCATTATTAACCCTTTGAGGAGCAACCCTTTCCCAATGCTGAAAAAAGGGCAGCCGCCATCGCTCGACCTAACTACCAGCAAAATGGCGGACGATCGAAACGTTCATCGCGTGCCACATATCTAGCGATCCCTTTTTTGACGGGCAGTTGGCTGTGCCTCACAGCCAGCTGCATCAAAAAAGGGTCTCTAAATCTGTGGCACGCGATGAACGTTTCGATCGTCCGCCATCTTGCTGGTACTTAGGTCGAGCGATTGCAACGGCTCTTATTTTTTTGCAGCATGTAGATCAATCTATCCAGCTGTTCTCTCATTCTTCCATTTTTCAGCAGATGTCAGTGCTGTTAAAAATAATCGTGACCATTTTTTTACGGGAAAGGACGTGCTAAAAAGTAAAGGATTCTCGTGGAGCTCTGTCACCCGCAACTATTTTTATAGAAATCGAATCTATTCTTCGTGACTAGCAACAGTCAAAACGTCAGAGTTTGGTGTTCCCAGAGCGGGAACACTGCGCGTTAAAGGGTTAACGACCCAATAATAGAAGATTTATGCCTAATGATAAATCCTCAGATTTAAAAAAAAAAAAATGCTCTGTATGCAGACTGTCTCTAAATAAGTACGTTCGCAACAAACGAACCATTAAATTTTGTACCAATACCAAAATTTTTTTTAATTAAATGGCATTGTGAGAAGTAAAAAGTTAAAATGAGTGAAATGACAAAAAGCGAAACAAAAACTGCAAATTAAATATATATATATTGTATTGTAGTATACTATTATACTAATATGCTATATTTTGAATATAATAATAGTAATACTTATATTTATTACTATACTAACTAGTATAATACTACAATAATAACTTTAGATATATTACTATGGAAGGTAATTTTAGCTTAAAAAGGGCAATATATTATTTCCAAACACTATATACGTGGGATTCACAACAGAAGCCACGTCAATTAAATCGAGATATTGAGAAAAACATCTGCACCGAATTCCCTGTTTCATTTTTAACTCAACCGTAACGCTACAATTCGAGGAATGGATTGATGTCGCTAAACTACTACAGACAGAAGTGTGTTGGAATTCTTTTGAATGCTCCTGCAGAAAAATTATAAATGATACAGACATTTTTTTTCGACGGAGAGCTTTATTTTGTAATCTTTCATAACATATATCCATTTTGTTTTGTTTAAAATTACCGAATATCTCTAAAATACGATTTCGAGAATAGCGGCCCATACAGCGTAATATATTGGAATTCTTTAGGGTGCTCCTGCGAAAGAAGTTAGAACACTGCATACACAAGTTTCGAACGGAGAGACAAATAAGACATCATTAACCCTTTGACGGGCAGTGATTGCGCCGTCAAACCACCTTTTTTTCAGCGCTTTCACTGCTAGTCGCAAAAAAAAAAAAAAATGGTTAAATGGTCACAACGCTGAAAAAGTGCAGCTGTTGCCATCGGTCCGTTTAACTACCAACAATATGGCGGTCGATCGAAGAATAGCCCTTCTGGCGCCTCAGGGCTAAAGAAAAATTCTCCAGCTCAGATGGGCTACTGATCGACCATGTGTTGTTGGTAGTTAAATGGACCGATGGCAACAGCTGTACTTTTTCAGCATTGGCTGCCTATCCAGTTGGTGGTCTATATAGGGCGATTCAAAACTATGTCAGAAATGTAAAGGGTGATAGAGGAGACCCAGGCAATTCATAATGTGCTGTCGGATATTCCTCTTCGTGTACCTGCTAATAATCACTTTGGAAAAAGTGATAGAGCGTTTGTCTAAATTCTCGATCGAGTTTCATAAGCAATCAGCTCTCTGACATTTTCAACAATGAACTGAAATAGAATTTGGAAACTATCAAATTTGGTTTAGTGCTTCGTGTGAAAGATGCATTAGTATTTGGCATTCGATGGTCGGAAAGTTGAACCCTTCCAAAGTTATTATTCCAAAGTTATTTGTTAGTTATATACTGCATAAATACTGCTAAAAAATGCTTAACAGAATTGTGTACATTTTCTTATAACAATTTCAATTAAATTGGTTTTTACATTGAATTTCATTAAAACTGCCTTTAAATTTTTAGTTTTATACCGCATTTTAATTAAATAACGTGTGTTTTTCATTATAATTTTACTTTTTTTTTTTTAAAGAGCCCAGAAGTTAGGCCCATACCTCAACCACTTACGTACCAGGCCAATCTCTATCTCTTCTTATGATAAAAGAAGGTGTCTGTGTGTCTCTGTGTGTCTCTGTGTGTGTGTGTCTGTGAGTCGGAGGCATTAAGGACAAACGGCTACACCAAGAAACACCAAATTTGGTACTCAGGAAATTGTATACATGAAGTTTTGATCCCTCGAAGCGATTTTTTCAAAATTCGACCTAGATTTTTTTTTTAAAGACGTTTCCGAGCCCACATTGCGGTGGGATTCTGAACGTTCTTGGTCCCCTCTACTACATTTTTGCCATAAAGTTTTGAATCACCCTGTTTTGATGCAGGGGTCTCTGAAAGAAGTCATTTTTGTGATTTCTATACTTAATTGTGCGAATTTGTGAATTTTCATACCAATTTTTAATAAAAGTAACTTTTTTTTGTTAAAATTATTGATAAAACAGATTAAAATGCAGGCTAAAATGTCAATGAAGGGCCGCTTTAATCGATTGTATTTTCGTGAAGGGGCCGTTTTAATCGATTTTAATTCTGTGAAGGGGTTCTAGGAGTTCTATAGAATGCCAGCGTTTCATTTTTTGCAGGTAACATATGCATTCAAGGCGTCAACACATCACTGGCACGTTTGTTTTCTGCCCGCCCCATTTCACTTTGTGTACGGTCCCCCCCTTACCACAAGGCATCGTCGTCTCCAAGAGTAAACGGTAAGAGGTTGGCAGAGAGATGCACACTTTTTCTTCCACAAGTGCAAAAGAGAGAGAGAGTTCCCGTTATAAATAGTACGACATTGGGCGACACCGTGCCTTGACATTAGACCAGACTTGCTCATTCATAAAACGGGAGACGTTCTTTCCTTGGGAGTGACTCCTCCACTCTTTCTCCTACTACATGCATGAGCTGAAACTTGCTCACACCTGTGTAATGATTTCGAAGATTAAGAGATGCCAGGGGGGGAGATGATTTAATCTTAATTTTTTTTTTCTTTTAAACATCCTGAGCTGATTTCATCACAGTGCTGCACAGCTGTTGCACCGTGAATTTTTAACCGACTGCAATACAAACGCAGATCTATATGGACTGTGCTTGCATACTTTACGGAAATTAATTTTAGTGATGATATGTTGCCGTTGTTGTCCTTGTGTCCATTAGAGATGAGACGGGCTCAGCCCGAGCCCGAGCCCGGGCCCGACTCGGGCACGGGCTCTGTAATTCACGATTGCGTTCGGGCTCGGGCTCGTGAAAAATGTCTCCTTTGTTGAACATACTCCTTGAAACAGATTTTAAAAAGTGATTCATGGGATAAATAGACGTACTTATGTCAAAAAATAGCGGCACCGGGTACTAGAAGGTGTGTGAAGCTCCAAAATTTATTGTATCCTCTTAATGAAGTAGTCAATTTTATTTGTCTTTAGCTGAAATTTCGGGCTCGGGCCTCCAACTTTAATAATATTGCTCGGGCTCGGGCGGCTCGGATTAAAAGTCTTCGGCTGGGGGCTCGGGCTTCAAAAAAGGAGCCCGAACTCATCTCTAGTGTCCATGGATAGACGGTTGTACTAAACTACAGGCGGCGGATTTTTTTTTTAAATTTTGTTCCGCTTTAGCTTCTGGAAATTTTCTTCCAAACTTAAAACAAGATTCAAACAATCATAGTGTTACAATAGTTGCCACATCCCTCAGGTTTAAAGGGCAATAATCAACGGGTACTCTTTTAAATCGATCGCCCTGTAGAATGGCCAGTAATTCCGGCCTTAAGTAGTGGGGGGGAAATGCTTGATGAGCAAGTACCCGCCCACTGGAGGGAAAAAAAAATAAGTAAACACTTAGCTTTGATGGAAAGGGTTAATAATACATAAAAAAACTATGTATTGTTCTGCAAAACGCGTGAACAATGGAACCGAAAGCAGATGATAGTTGACAAGAAGTGAATACAATTGACGAATATGGAAAAATGAAAAAGATCAGTAACCAAATACAGATTCACAGAAAGCCCTGCTGACACAGTCAATACGATGAGCATAGTTGTAATATGCAAAAATGACTGTCAAATTCCATAATTTTACGGTCAAACGCAGGTCGATAACGAAATTTTGTCGTCAAGAAAAAAAGAGAATCTATACAACTAGAAAGAGGCAATTCTAAGAAAATTCTATTCAAAGAAAACTGACTGATTTGATTCCCGTGACAAAACTTAAGATCGGACTTATTTTACAGCTACAGGAAATTGCGGTTCATAAAAAAAGATACTTAACGCATCAGAAGTAGGTAGTTTAAATAACTAGAAATAAAAAAAAAACAGCAATAAAGGCTAAATAAACTCTAATCAGGTATATTAAACACGCAGCAGAGCCTGCACGCAATATTCTTGTTTAGATTCAAATGAGGGGGAATTTTGATCTTCCATTAATGACATTACGACCTTGATCTTCCGGATATTAAAAAATAATAATAATTATACAGTCGACCTTAAGATTAAAAGGATAAACATCTGCTTTTCTCAAATAATGATACCATGTAAATGTGAAAAGGTAATTACGAGATTGTGAGCGATATAGAGTAAATCAACCAGAGTTAACACAACCACAGTGAATTAATATTTTCTGTATTAATATATCTGGACAGATCTGGATATCACAGTGAATTAATATATCTGGACACAGAAACATATATATATATATGAGACGTCAGATATTTCAAGTAAAGTTTCAGAGTTATGGCAGGTAATATGGTTTATTGAACATTACATTTAAGTTGCAATTTAGAATGAGAAGAGGGGAGGGGAGGGGTACAAGAATCAGCGTGGACTCATGAAGCAGTTCCAGTGGTAGAAGTCCCCCGATTTTCGATGTGCGGGAGTATTTACGGTTACCACACCACGTGGTCTGCGAAGACACAACTCCTCCTCTCTCTTATCTCTGATCGAACCACACACATTTACCAACATGACCCGCATCCGGGCTACAAGGGCGTGGAGGACACGTGTACATCTAAAGAACTCAGAATCGACGGCCTGATGTCTGGCAAATAACAAAATAAATAAAACATAGCTCCAGAGCGCGCGTGGCAAGTATGACAGGAAAGCAAAACTTACGGTGAAAGTACCCGCTTGAGCAATACCCAAACTAGTAAAACCCAAATTACCTTTTTATACATTACATATATATATATATATATGTCTGTGTGCGTGATAGGAGCAGTCAGAACACTCACTTTGTGCCCTAAGATGAGCTCACTCTTACTTTCATTAACCTTTTGAGACGCAACCCTTTCCCCAGGCACGTAGCCAGGAAAATTTTTCGGGGGGGGATATGAACTTATATGTGCATAAATAGACGGAATTTCGTCACTAATCCAAAAATTTAACATAACCTAATACATAACCTAAAATTACAAATATATACATAAATACAAATATATTATAATACAAATATATTATAATACAAATATATTATAATAAATACATAACCTAAAATTAGTAAATAACATAGTTTCTTAAATTTCTAACTTCACAGAGCGATGCTTGAATTTTTTAAATCCTAAAACTCATTCGCATTATTGGAATAGAAATTTTAAAAACCTAAATTATTATACATAAACAATTGCGTCAAATTCTATAGCCTTAA
The DNA here is from genome assembly GCA_038373885.1 of Cheiracanthium punctorium. Classification (NCBI taxonomy): domain Eukaryota; kingdom Metazoa; phylum Arthropoda; class Arachnida; order Araneae; family Cheiracanthiidae; genus Cheiracanthium; species Cheiracanthium punctorium. The sequence goes on from JAWZYV010019243.1 coordinate 16,653, forward strand.
AAATGAATTAACTGAAAAAAATGTTTACATTTTTAAGCATCATCACCATCGAATACGACAAAAAATGTGAAAGCAATATCTTCATGGGATCTTCATGCGTTTTAAATACGGCTTGCAATTCACATCTTTAGATATTTTGTACCTATCCAAGGGCGTAGCCAGGATTTTCATTAGGGGGGGGGGGGAGGACATGGAGTCTAACCGGAGAATGCCCGGTTTGTCATAATCAGACACTATGACTAGCTCATTTTAGGGGGGGGGCATCTGCCCCACCCTGCCCCTCGCTGGCTACGCCCATGTACTTATCAATTATCACATCATTATAAGTACAAAAAATCATCCATACGTTCTCATACGAAATCCTGTGGATACCATTTGTCAACAAACAAACACCTGCTCAAACAATACACAAAGACCGACAGAAAACACAACCTTTTAACACAGCACAGAGTGACAGCATAATTTACATTCACGTTGCTTTCAAGGTCATAAACTTGACACACTTTCTAAACCAATACTTCTAAAGAATTTTATTTACAAGAATTTTTTTTTTTAAACTAACGATAAGCGTTAACTATCCACTGCGGTGCTTTTGTAGTTAGACAGATTTCGAAACATACACATATTTAAAAACATACACATTTTATCTTATTCATTCAAAGCTAAATGACCTTCCTGATTCAGGAAGAATTAATTACACTTCCAGGGAAAAAAAAATATGAAACGTTAATTTAGAAGAATTCCGGCGTTAATCCCCGAATGCTTGGTCACGGTTTGCGAGCGTCAATGAAAACTTTTTTCAATGTGAACGCAGAAACCTAGAGATTAAGCAATGATTTTGAAAGTCTTTTTTTTTTTAAAAGTCTTTTTTTGAAAAGTGTGCACTAGAGATGAGTTCAGGCTCATTGTTTAATACCCGAACCCGAGAGATATGACTCTCACGGCCCGAAGTCTGAATTTAAGCTAATTAATGAACAAAAAAAAAACGATTGCTTTATTAGAATATTCTTTTTCTTTCTAATGGCCAGGCCAGCAGCCTACTTCTAGGCCTGGCCGGTATGGGGATCGGAGATGTTGATCCCTTCATTACGGTTGCGCTATAGTAAACAAGCTAACGTTGCTCCTTACACGCTTAAATCTATTGAGTAAAATAATAATCAAACGGGGTATATTTTTACTCAATTTTTGACTTCAAACAGCCATTCTCCCGATTGAGTAAAATTTGCTCCATTCATCGACAAAAATCAATGGAGCGAAAAATTCTCAATTTTTGAGCATTCTACAACAGCTCCATTTAGGCTAAATAAAATAATCAAAAATGAGGAGTGTCTGTCCGTTTTTGATTAATATAACTGTACTCAATTATGATTATTATTTAAGCTATTGAATGAGCGTTTTTACAAAATCAGTCCTTTTTTAATTAATATATCTGTACTCAATAAGATTATTATTTTAAGCTATAATATAGTTTAAAAAACCAAAAACACGCTTTAGTGATAAATTAAACTAACTAAAAGGCGAAAAATAATTCTTAATATAGAAATAAATTAATGAACGAAAACTAATATTATTGTGAAAAAAGCGTGGGGTGCTTTGTGCTATATTTTTTGTATCATTTTTGTACTTACTAATCGTACCGATCGAATATTCTCAAGAACTGATATATGGAGCACCCCACGCTTTTTTCACAATAATATTAGTTTTCGTTCATTAATTTATTTCTATATTAAGAATTATTTTTCGCCTTTTAGTTAGTTCAATTTATCACTAAAGCGTGTTTTTTGTTTTTTTAAACTTATTTATTTTTCACTTTTTGGTTTGATTTGCTATAAAAGCGTGTTTTTTAGTTATTTTTAACTGTATGTATTTAAAATTTATTTTTAATTTTCGATATCTCTCATAAGACACAAAGGAGCACTAAGTTGGAAAGTACAAAGATATAATTTATTGCACCAGTGGCACATAATCGTTTGCAGATTGGCGTACTTAGCACCACGAATTATACCATCTCGTCGCGCTAGCAAATATCCAAAAGTGTACTGTAACTGCTGTAATGGCATAGTTAACGCCGCCAAATATTTCTACTGGTAGCAAATAATCCAGCTGGACCGAACCGGCTTTGAAATAATCTGCATTTTAATTATTTTTCATTTGCAAGATATTGTTTATTCTGTTTTGGAAAAACGGATAATCGCTAATTCTAAACTCCTGTTGTCTAAGCGAACTTACTATTTGAAAATTGTCAACTTTGTGTAACACATTTTGAGTTACTTATTTCATGTAGTTTTTATTTTGGCGAAAAATGAATGTATTTCTACTTCATGTTTGACAATTTCACGTCTCACGTGATACTACAGACTTGGAAACGCTTTGTTGCAAACGAATGAATGATTTTATGCCAAATCTGGCAACCATTCTGTTTATTTTTTCAGTTTTTTATTAATATCTTCTAAAATAATTCGATTTTCGAAATTTAAGTCATCTCATCAGGTTCCTCGGAATTTTTCGAATCCGTGGGCAACCTTAGTCGAAACTTAAATTCCCACGGTTTATGAGGAGATAGGCCAACAAGCTTAGACAGCGCCAGCGGCCTTTACTTTTTTTTAGAATAGAGATATACCCAAATTAAATTTCATGCTGTTCTGGAAACTCGCGGAATCTTTTCGCAATCGAAAGATTTCGTTTTGTGTACACAGCTATTCTCATGTCCATGCAAACGATTTATTTGTGAAAAAAAAAAAAAAGATAATAAACTGTGTAATCTGGAAAAGATTTTTTAAACGAATTTGAATCCCAATTGTATGACGTCATATTCACTTGAAAAGGGTAATTTTGTCACGCAAATGATTTAGTTTTTTGACTCTCGGAAATAAAATGGTGCTGAAAATAGCGAAAAATCGCTTAAAAAGGAGGGAACGGGTGGATTTTCAGATTTTTAAAGAAGCGCAGATTGTTTTATATATTTTTATACATGATCATGAAAATTTTCAAGCGGATCGTGCAAACGGTGAAGAAGTTATTAGGCTTTTTGTGTTAACTTTGTAAATTTCACGCGATTCTAGATACTTGGAAACGCTTTGTTGCAAAGGAATGAATGATTTTATGCCAAATCTGGCAACCATTCTGTTTATATTTTCAGTTTTTTATTAATATCTTCTAAAATAATTAGATTTTCGAGATTTAAGTCAGCTTAGCAGGTTCCTCGGAATTTTCCGAATCTGTGGGCACCTTAGTCGAAACTCAAATCGCCACGGTTTAGGAGGAGATAGGTCCACAAGCTATTGACAGCGCCAGCAGCCTTTACTTTTTTTTAGAATAGAGAGATAGAATATAATTTCACTATAGTCTCTAGTTATAAAACGAATTCACAGTACAGTCAGAATACAGAAATGCAATCATGGTTAAACCAGCTGTGAGATTTAATTAAAGTAGCAACCCAATTTATTTACATGAAAAAGGTAAAATACTACTTACTCACTTTGAGTGGAGATATCATAACTTCATTTGTTTTACAACAGCTTTTCATAATCTAGTCGTAAGAAACTATGTCATAAAGCGAAATTTTTGCCGTAAGCATCCTCTCCACATTTAGGTTGAATTTATTTCACAACTCTGAATATGAAAAAGATGCATTTGGTATTCGGATATGAAACCAAATTATCACAAGCGAATACACACACAACTAAGCCGTGGTGAGCCACGTTTGTGACTATGAACCGTTATCCGTTGAAGAGCGTTGGGCACGTGATAGTAATAGGCAGGGGCGTAGCCAAGGGGGGGTTAGGGGGGTCATAACCCACCCCATGAGAAATTTTTGCTATACAAAATGTATATTCTTCATTACATTATCACACACACGTATACATATATATGAGTTGTAGTAGTCGTAACCCACCCACCATGAAAAATTTCTGGCTACGCCCTTGGTAATAGGATATGGGTCGTGGGGGAGAAGAGAGAGACAGAATACTTAAATATACAAAAATATTGTGAAAAATGAGCTAAGTAGAATCTAGCGAATCGGGAGGATTGAGGAGATTTGAGGAGATAACAAATTATTGTCTTTAATGAGTATTTTTTAGCGTAAAAGGATTTAAATCAGCCGATAAGAAATTTAATCAATAAAGGAGTGTTAGTTTTAATCAATAGATTTAAGCGTGTATGAGTGGTCTCCTAATTTCGAGCCCATTCCAGATGAGACACCTAGCACCTGGATTGTTACCCTCAGAGGTATCATTTGAACAGGAAGGGCCTTGGAGCCACGACAGATTTTACGTGCCACCCCTCCTTTGCGCGTACACGGTCCACAGCAGACTCAGTCGAGAGACTTGACCCTCCAAAAGCCATGGCCAAGCCGGCGCTGCTTCACCAAATGCTTTTCATATAAGTGCGTACGTATACACGCGTTCATATACTCACTGCGCAGGGGCGTAGCCACGGGAGGGGTTAGGGGGGTCATAACCCCCCTCCATGAGAAATTTTTTGCCATATAAAATGTATATTCTTCACTCTATTATCACACACACGTATACATATATATGAGTTGTAGTAGTCGTAACCCCCCCCCATGAAAAATTTCTGGCTACGCCCCTGTCACTGCGTATTCTATTATCAGGGGCAAGTTTTCAGATAGTTTTGGGATTATGTGCGTAAATAGTTTTTTTTTTAATGACTATGTCATTTTATCTCTCAACACCCTTTTCGAAAAATGTGTCCCAAAAATGCGACATACAAAAGCGACATAATTTTACATATATTTAAATACTATTGGTTCACAACAGCTTTAATCTATTGTTACACTATTTCGTAAGCTATAGAATATGCTTCATATGTATTTTTTTACATATATTTAAATACTATTGGTTCACAACAGCTTTAATCTATTGTTACACTATTTCGTAAGCTATAGAATATGCTTCACATGTATTTTTTTACATATATTTAAATACTATTAGTTCACAACAGCTTTAATCTATTCTTACACTATTTCGTAAGCGGCAGAATAGGCATCCCATGTATTTTTCTATAAATAGGTTACACTCACAAAAATTTCAACATAGGGTTACCAGGCGAAATACTCGAAAGATGAGCGATAAAATGGCATAGTCAATGAATATCGTTTTAATATGGCAATAATGAAACTAAATAAATAGGGGGGTTCAGGGGGGTCTCCCCCTGACGAGGCTCGAACAGCCGAGATTTTTTTTTAAAATCAAACTATGATGAATAGAGGCGTAGAGTTAAAAGCTACACACATGAAATGACAAACCTTATGAAATGAATTATTAGGATGAAATGACAAACCTTATAACGGGACTATTTTATAAAATGAATCATACTATACCTTGCAATACTTAGGTGATATAATCCTAGTACTTGGTAAAGATTCAGCATTGGAATTACGCAGTACTCATAAGAACAGCGAAAGAAACCATGCTTTAAAAAATGGATGATTTTATAATTATTTTTACTTTTAACGTAAAGTTAAAAATAATCTTTTTTGACAGGAACCATAATTTGGTAGAGTTTTCCCCTAAAAAACTGATAGTGTGAAAATATCTTTAACAAGTAATAAAAAAAAATTTTTTTTTCAAGGCAATTCCTACATAGGTCAACAAAGAAAAATTTTACTTTGGTTACTTTTTATTAAATTTAATTAATTAAATTATGCAGGGCCGTTTGTGAAGGAAGGGCCGATACCGTTAATCTAGTTTGCTTGTTTAGTTTATTGTTTTCATTCATTTTCAATCCCACGTAACAGGATCTAAAATTAATTAATTAAATTTAATGAATGAATTAATATTTGAAAACACTGGATAAACATCGTGCCATTCACTATAAGTTTAAAAAAATGTATTTGAAGTTGAATGGATGAATAAAATGGATGAAATAGTATTTTATTAACGATTGAAAATTTGAAGGATATATATATATATATATATATATATATATATATATGTGACGTCAGATATTTCAAGTAAGCTTCAGAGTTAAGGCAGGTAATATGGTTTATTGAACATTACAATTAAGTTACAATTTAGAATGAGAAGAGGGGAGGGGAGACGGGTACAAGAATCAGCGTGGACTCATGAAGCAGTTCCAGTGGCAGAAGTCCCCCGATTTTCGATGTGCGGGAGTATTTACGCTTACCACACCACGTGGTCTGCGAAGACACAACTCCTCCTCTCTCTTATCTCTGATCGAACCACACACATTTACCAACATGACCCGCATCCGGGGACACAAGGGCGTGGGGACACGTGTACATCTAAAGAACTCAGAATCGACGGCCTGATGTCTGGCAAATAACAAAATAAATAAAACATAGCTCCAGAGCGCACGTGGCAAGTTTGACAGGAAAGTAAAACTTACAGTGAAAGTACCGGCTTGAACAATACCCAAACTAGTAGAAACCCAAATTACCTTTTTATACATTACATATATATATATATATATATATATATATATATATATATATATATATATATATATATATACATTACATATATATATATATATATATATATATATATAGGAAAGTGTGAACTAGTAGTAGGAATTTAAAAAAATCAAATGAAAAAGTACAATTGTTTTCTTTGTCCGCAAAAATATAACTTTAGATTTCCATTAGCAAAAACACAATTGTTTGACATTATTACATCAAAAAAAAAACAACCCTTAACCATTATTTTAGTTCAAAATTCTAGAGAATTAATCAAAAAATATCCATCCAGTGCTGTTTCTGTCCATTACACTGTGAAAGTCACAGCGAACCAGCTTTAATAGTAACCGTGAAAGCGTTACTTTAAGAGTAGTTGTGGCCACGCGAAAGATAATGTACAACTAGACGGACTGGTTAGGAATTCAGTGAAACATTTCGGAAGGTTGTAGTTTCGGTGTTCCATCAGAGTAATCCCGCTAAACTATTCAAATTACAGAAAGTACAGGCGGTGACATTCCAGACACGAGAGAGAATTTAATATAATAGTATACGCTATAGCAGTAGGCGTTAAAGAACGCAATGCTTAAGACTGGTTGAAAATAGTTGAACGTAGCCATTTTCACATAATATAGAAGAACTGCTGGATATAATGCCCAAAGATGAAAACACTGCACGTTGCCATCGATCGATTTAACTACCAGCAATACGATGGTCGATCGAATCGCTAATCGCAATGCCACAGTACTAGTTTGCTTTGTCACAGCTGGCAGTAAAAACTACGAGCTTAATTCTTTAATGTGCGGGTGCTCGTG
>JAWZYV010019244.1:0-18286 GCA_038373885.1 Cheiracanthium punctorium
ATGAATATTCATGTATTTAATATATTATTTGGCGTAGGATATTTAGTATGAAGGAAAAAAACAAACAAACCCCATTAATAGGCCAAAACAATTATAAGTAAATTTACCTTTATTTCAAAACATGCGTTAATGTCGTCTTTAATAAAAATGTATACATTAATTTAGCTGTAACAAATTGCTTGGAGTTTATAATTTTTTTGTTTTTATAACGTATCTGCAAGTTTTGTAAAAGGCTTATGATTGCAAATTGAAATTGTGTTAAAAATATAGTAAACTGCCACCAGACTCCAGACTGCTTTATTTTTAAACTAAATAAATGGGCTTTGGAAATATAACGCACTGTTCGCAGTACCTCTTCTCATATTTTATCAGATAACAAGCAAATCGAGGGTTAATTTTAATTTTTCCAGATACCATTTGATGCCTGTCCTCAATATATAAGTAATTATCTGCTGAAATGTAATCATATAAACGTCCGAAGTCGATGTCTAATTATTGCGTTGTACTATATTTTACTTTACGTAACAAGATCGCGAAAGAGAATGCACCTGAGAGGTTACTTCTAGCGAAGCATTGCCTTTTAGATATATAGAGCATTGAATACTCTGTCTGGGTTGTCTGCACATTAGAGGTGTAATTAAGCTCCAGTTTCAGAGCAAACAGTACCTGGGACGTAATATCCAAACCCACTCAAATAAAGATGAAGTTACTTCTTTTGAGGTTGCATAAGTGTTTTCTATTTCGGATTCCAGTTATAAAGTATGCATGAAGTATGCTTATAAAGACTTGGAAACTTAAAAGGGGAGCTGCATTTTTAAAGATTCTTCCTAAAAGTTCCATACTTAAGTTTGAAATTTATAAAATATGGAAAATGAGTACCATGCATGAATCACATGCTTTTATATGGAAGAATAGAGTAATTTGAAACGAGAAAAAAAACTAGTGCAAACTTCTACTTAACAGTAGGGAAATTAATCGTTATATCTCGAATATAGCTCTTTTAAAATGAAATTTCTATTTACTGAGACAGTAAGAATTGGTAGTAAGTGATGCTGAATATTTTTATAGGTTGACAAACTCAACTTTTGCTTTCGCGAGTAATGAAATTTAAAAGTAAATGAACTAAAAAATGTTTTCCTTCATTAGCAAAGAAAATTGCGCAGCAAATGAAATTTATTAATAAGGAAAATAACTATTATGTCGAGGTAAGTGCGTATTGATTACAGTGAATACTTATCAGACGTTGCTGTTACAGCTGCATGATTTAATGACAGAATCTCTTTCGTCCCTGTAATAAGAAAGATGCCTCAAGAAAATTGGTTATATGAACTTAGCTTCTTGCTTAATTATCTTGAGTGGTGTTGAATTTTTTAATTATTCGTTAGCTGAATCACTGCTTGAAAGAGAGCTTCTGAATCCCTCCATCAAAGAGAATACAGAAGAAATGTAAATCACGCTTATGAAGTGACGAATATTAACCCTTGAAAAATACTGATTGATTAGCTCTAAAGAAACCGATTTTCAAAAGCACACCTGTAAATAGAACAACAGTTGTGACAGTTTCTATGTTATGTATGCAGTTGGAATATTTAAAACTGACAGAAATATTTAATTCGTCAGAAATGTTGGCAGGTTGTAGTTAGTGATAGATTTAAAAATTCCTAAAATATTTTAATCTTTTAGCAGTGTAAACATAATTGTGTACTTCGTTACAATTTGCCTCTCGTTGTGCCAGGAATTTCATTACTGAGCTTCAGTTTTGTTCCTTGTGAAATTCCAAATTCATAGAGTAGCTTAATATTTAAGCATTCTGATAACGCTAGAAATGTTTACTTGCATCATTTTCGCTGTAGGGAAAAAAATTGATTCCAATGTACTCACAAAATGCACGGTGAAAATGTGTTACAGAGTCAGAGAACCTATTAGGTGCTGCAACGTACCGATTCGCTCGAAGAACTAAATGCCAGTGTTCATTCTTGTCACAACTAGACCCCCATTCTCCCCCTATGTAATTTGGATATTAAGAAGAAAACTAGATATACAAGGTGGTGAATAAGCAATCGAAAGTACCAAAATAAAGTATTAAATTCATACTTTGTTATGAACTTCACAAGGAATTTGATTTTTAAATTCAAAGTAAAGGTATTTAAATTAAAAAAAATGAATTCCTTCTCGAAATTACTAATTACTTCCACCTGGAAAGACAGTACGTTTTCAAGTTAAACGTTTCAAAATATAAAGTTAAAAGCTTATCTTGTTCATGAGCAAGTGTCATTTCAGAATGAACTTGATCTTCAAGTTGTAACCATTTAAATATGTTAAGTCAAACAAAGTGATAAACGTTTCATATATGACGCTTGGCAAGGTTCTTAAAAGAAGAACCTAAGCATCACGTGATACTGAAGAGAAACATCAACCCCCACGTTTTGGATTTTGAGGGTAAGTAAAAAAAGACAGTATCTTGTCAGTGGGGTATCTGTTTAGATAATCTGCTATTTTTAGAAATGAAACATCAAACTTTCAAAAACTTGGTTGAAATAGATCTCAATGATGGCCAATGTATAGGATAAGTTGTAGTAAAGCCAGAAATCTGTTTAAGATTTACTTTTTCTTAAACCTCTTAAAAGTAAGTGCAAAAAATAATACTTGTAATACAAAATATATTCTCGCCATTTGCTTTCGTTTCCGAAGCTTTCTTTGTTAGTACCGGCTGCTTTGATTCTAACAGGTAGGCGTTGAATATGAACTTTCAAAAGCAGATGTGTATCTTAGTAGTTTTGGAATCGCCCACGTATTGGCTATTTCCTCCCATTATTCTATTTTCTTTATTTATTTTTAAACCAGAAATGCACTCCCATGTATATATTATGTATACAAGAGATTGCCAAAGTATCGGTGAAAAAATGCATTTTTGGATTCATTCTGTTAATGAGAGTGTCATTTTCGTGTAAAGTTTTTATTTACGTAATTTTATTTTCTCTCCCTTTGACAATGGGAAGAAAAGTTGAAAATAGCAAACAAATTTAAGTAGTTGAGTGAAAGTCTAAAAGATGTAATCAGGCAATTTTAATTTCTTTTATTCAAAACTAATTCAATAATTAAACTAATTTCCTTTTTTTGCAGGACAAAATGAAACTTAAAATAAACAAACAAAATAATTCTCTAAAAACTACGTTTCTTATTGGAAAAATAAATGCATATGCATAATTTCAAGTGTCTTTCAATTTTCTAAATGGTTTAAAACGTATTTTGTATTTTTTATCATACTTACAGAATCACTGGATTTATTTGTATGATCTAAATTAACATCAGAAGAATTCTTAGCAGATATTTCACGATTTATTTAAAATTAAATTATGAATTTGCATTCTTATTCAGCTTGCTCGGGTTAGGTTAATTGAATAAATCACCGATTACTTAAAGCAGGGTTTCTTACTTTTAGTGTGGGGACCCCATAATATTTACGAAAATTTTGTGGGACCTGATAAGCATTTCGCAAATCCGACACACGCGTGAGGGAAACTGTCAGTTTCTCCCCTTGTACTGTAATATATTATTACACTTTTAGGTCATTAATATTTAATTTTAAGACATAGAAAAACGTGAAAAATTTAAATAAGTATCAAACTTAAAAATATAATACATTCATAAAAATAAATTCAATTACTTGGGTAAATTCAAACATTAACTATAGTCTGTCCATTAAGTGTAGCACTTAGAAGGTCACTACTGAGAAAACCCGCTTTTAACAGCGCATATGTGAGGATTAAGTATGAATGGGAAGGGTGCGACTATTTATTTTTAGTTATATTATCAAATCCTTTGGTAAAATAGCGGACACCGCAGGACGAATCACTACTTTAATATTTTTTAATAGATAGATTTGATCGCCACTTCGATTTTATGGTGGTTAAAGACAAAAAATTTGTTAAAGACGAAAATGTCACAAAATTATTTCAACAAGTTAAAGAAATATCAAAACTGCTAAAATGCTTGTCGACCTCCGCTGCAAGTCGCGACCCACAGTTTAAGAAACTCTGACATAGAGTATAATGATATAAATTACAGCTTCAGTTCTAACTGCAATACAGATAAAAGAAAGGTGTTTTACTTCAATCAATGTAATATATTATTTTTTACACTATTTTTTTTTTATCTTAGAGGGGCATGTACACATTAAAACATAGCTTAAGGTTCAAAAGTTCCATGGTGACATTTTTTTTTCACTAGATGTTTGAAATCGGCACGAAAAAAAAAAAAAAAAACCCATAATTTTTCAACTAATAGTGTAGGAGTTATAAAACACAAAACATATGATAAACAGAAATTATGTTTTTGCTTATCATGTTTTTGATAAAAGAGTCTCTGTTGAACTTTAAGCAATAAGGCCTAAAATATCGAATATATTTCATTATGCTTCATTTCAAAACGTACTTTATAAAAGTCTAAAGAAAATGGTAACAATATTTTTGTGATTGTAGTTTTGTTCGAATTATTCTTGAATTATACTAAATTATATTTAAAAAATCATAAATAGTGACATGCATAAATTTTATTTTAAACAAAATCAGCTCACTTGAAAATCCCATAAAATAAATTTTGGTTTTATTTGTACTAACAACTTTGAAAATATTACTTGATATAATTAGAAACGAATTTTAAGGGTCCTTTCATTAGATACTACTACTGTGAAAATTGCCATGTTCAGATTCTTAGCAGAGGATCTAAATAGTGATACAATCTATAATCGATGAGCTTTCACAGGAAAGCAAGAGAATTTGGTACTTGGAGTAAACAAGGTTTTATAAATCGAAAATAAAAACTAGGTTTTTATATCTTTAAAATTGTAATTAAACATACTTTTGTGGAAAGTACTACTAAGCAACACTTTATGGGAAAGTCCAGTTATACTTCTTTACTACATATGCATGTACATTTTTTATATAAATGCAACTTTGTTGTGAAAAATTGGAGCTACCTTTACGAATTATTATGTACCTGTTACTCTATTACAACCAACAATACATTTAAATATTTTAAACTTTTACTTTTTAATAAGTAGTGTAATTTCTTCTTAAGTAAAGGAAACATTTCCTGCTTGTAGTTAAGCGTATTTTTAACGAAGTAAAATTCTTTCACTGAGCGTATAATTAACCACATATTTCTCGAAAGCATATTAATGGATATTACTTTTTTTTTTTTTTTTTTTTTTTTTTTTTAGTAAAACACTCTAAATCCGAAGTTTAAATTTTTCTTATAGATTTCACGCTTATAAGCATTAATAAATCTGTAATTGCGGTTTCCTTGAACATACATTTACAACATTACAACAAAAACAAGAGAACACTTTTAAAATTTCTGCGGTTCGAGATAAAACAAAATGTATAAACAAAGCATTATGATAAACTTTAAAATTATATCTTTTTTATATTTTTATAAAGTAAAGAATAAACACGTGTCAGTGGTCCGTACAATAAAACTTTAATGAACAGCTGGTTAAGTCAATTATATTATTTTTACTGAATAAATTATTTTTTAAGTATCTATTTTTTGTTTTTAATGAGTCTCACGTTTAATTAATTTGATTTATTACGTAAAAGAAAAAAGAAAAAATGACTAATTCTCAAAACTGTACACACTTTCCGTTTAAAATAAACATAAGATAACTTATTTCATTTTCAAAATATGCAACACGTTAATGTTTTAATAAAAGTTAAATTTTATTTTATACATAACCTTATGCTTTTAAAACTATAACACTAAATCAATAGAAATGAGACACATATCAAATTCGTTCATAGGATATTTCTAACAATTTCCTTCACAGAAACATATAATCGATTGATTTTCTTACACCATGTTTTATTCAATTCAAATTTGGAGAAAAGTTTCTTTTACTCTATTAATAATGTTCATAATACAGATTACTGATAATGCTCATACTGAAGTTTATCAGTCTCAAGAACTTAGAAGATAAAATTGTACATCTATTTTCACATTTATTCTATTGATTTTAACATTAGATTAACAAAAAAAAAAATAGTCCTATATATACCTACATATTAACGATTGGTTTTGCATGAATATTGAGGCAAAAATCTTTTCACTATTGTACATTCGCGATAGATTCCATTGTATACTTAACAATAATTACAGACATATATTTAAATATAACATAGTGGTAAAATTAGCGATATAATTTTATTTAGAGGAATCAATTTTTAAATATTCTTCGTAATGCATTTATATGCAGTTTAACTTCGCATATTTTGTAACAAACCCAACCCAAATAATTTAGTAGATCACATAAATAAGAAATCCAATAAAACTAAGATTTATCTACTGCTGCATTTTCTACCGGATTATAATATTGGTTTCAGAGTTAGGAACATAAGTATTATATAATAAGCTGAACAACAGGTGATCATTTTTGTGATAAATGACAATTTTATGATTGCAAGAAATCAGTTTTGAACTTAAAAACTGTAGTTGTAGTTTATAAGGTTTCATATACCAGTATAAAATTAATTAAAACTATATCGAATTTAGAATACACATTAACGTTAAATTTTCTCTGTGCATTTAGGATTTCAAATTAAACTACTTGAAGCTTGTTCGCATGAGTGATATTTACGCCAATTAAAATATTTGAGTATGTCATATTTCTAATGAAAGTTTGACAAAATGTACTGTAAAATTATATGCATGTATTAGCTTCCATATCTAACAAAGCAGATTTTATTAATGAATAACTTACGTATTTATTACATGTGAATACTTATGTATCAAGTATTGTGCGTAAATGAAAAATATGGTCTTGTGAAGGGAGAAAAAAAGAGAGTTATTAAAAATTCTTTGATCGTTCCTTCTGACAGTTAGTTGCATTAGAAATTTTATGCCTCTTTCCATAATATACAAAAATCAAATTATCTCTAAGAATTTCATAACTGAAAGTTTATTCGCCCGCTTAAAAATCTTGAATTTATTTCGAAATAATAAATTTCAGCAATTCCATAGCACATGAAAATTAAACTTTCTCTAATTATTTTTAACTAGAATTCGGAACAAGACTACTCGATAGATATTAAACAACTAGCTTTCGATAGTTGACTACTATTTTACAGCACAGTTTCACTTCCACAGAAACCGTGTGCATTTTTTCACTCGTTGGAGAGTAAATTCCACTGAAGTACCACGAAATGGATTGACTGACCACACTGTAACACCTCTGACAGGACAATATTTAGTGGCAAAATTAGTTCTATGCATAAAAAAAAATTGTTTTATTTATCTCTTAAACCACTGACACGTGTTTCTCAAAAAAGCGCGGGAGAAGTAAACCTTTGCTATTCCCCCAAAACTAATGTTTCCCACACAATCGATAAAATCATTGAAGGTTGGAAAAGCAGTACAAACAGCGTTGAACTACTGACCTTTCCGAAATCTAACGCCGTAACTCCCAAGAAGGACCAAGTTTTCTCGTACGAACAATGTCCAGAGAAGATAGTTTGTCTGAAAAGTCTGATTCCAAGACGGTCCGAAGCGAGATAAGTCGGGGTGCGATGCTCTCAGCGTTCCCGATCTTTCTGAAAGGATGCTTACGGAAGAGCGAGAGAGGGAATACAGCGATGTGTGAGGGAGGATCACGTGAATGGGAGTGAGTGGGAAAGGGGAATGCCCCCCCCCTTCCCCGAATGGAGGAAGGATGCTGTGCTACCTGTTCACAAGAGACACCGGCTGGGAAACATGGGCTGTTTGCAGTTCCAGTACACGGAGCAAACGCGTTCAAGCGGTTGTTGTTTTTGAAAATTACTTGAAAGGAAGAAAAAGTGTAATTGAAGTAACATTGAAATGTTAAAATCTTTTGTGAAACGACAGTGTTCGGGAAAAGTTCCGTTTGGTTTTATTTTACAGTAACAAAGAAAAAAGTTAGATAATTGAAAGAGTTCTTAATGTTTGTACTAGATAGCTCGATAATGAAGAAAAGCATTTTTTTTTTTTCAAACATATACACGATGTGAAATGATGTACAATACGATGAAAAAAAGAAAAAAATGAACCTGTCGATATTTTGAGCCCTAATTATCCCTGAAATAAGCTGCTCAGATTAATATTTTTTTATGATTTAAATATTTCTATACTTTAATGAATAAATTATTTTAACTTTTGGGGGTACCAATATTTATTTTTGATATTTCTAACCATTTTTTAACTTAATCGGTTTTGAGCGTCAGTTACAGCAGACATGGAATAACCTTTAAAAAGTCTTCCGCCCAAGGTGCTCTTTCCTTTTTTAGAGAGTCTTAGTTTTCTTCGCCTTAACAAACAATAGCTCCGGTGAAAAATTAATATTATATCATTATGTAGCTCTGCCATTCGAAAATTGAGTATGCTAATAAGCAGAATAATAAAATGCAATATAAGGTCCGATAACGCGACTCTATTAAAAAAAATGCACGTCAGTTAGATACACAAACCCCTTTTTGGTTGGTTATTTCCTTTACGCATTGCACAAACTATGCACATTGTTTGGTTATTGGTACTGCTATAACATTTCATAAAACGATTTGTTCGACAAAATTTTGTCAAGATATTTTTTAAAACTTAGTTCATTATATTATATTAGAATCAGTTTTAAGTTTTACTGTATGAATGTAATATGATTCTACAGAAATATTATTAAATTTAGGCCTTTACAATGGCAAATGTTGTATAAAATATATTCATTGTTTGGTTATAAAAAATAAAAAAAAAATACACTCAAGAGCCTTTACATTACGACCACCTACTCGATTCCGCATTGCACATCCTTTGGCCTTCAAAACAGCTGCAACTCGCCGTGATATGGATGCCACAAGTTCTTGGTAGATACTGGAGACAGGATGTACCAAATATTTAAGCAGCGCCACAAAAAGTCGAGATATTGGAACATGGTGGTGTTTGAGCTCTCAGCTGCCGGGATGAGGAGAGCAGCTGTTCTCCTAGAAGACAGTGTACCCATCGACGTGATGAAGGAGAAACCGGGATTCATCCTACCAGGCAACTCTCTTCTACAAATCCGAGGTCCAGTCTCGATGTTCCCGTGCCCACTGTAGGCGTAGTTGACGCTTGGTAAGCAGAGGCATACGAGTGGAACGTCTGCTCTGCAGTCCCATATCCAACAGTCTCCGCTGAATTGTGTGTTCCGAAACACTTGTACTTGGACCTGCATTGTATTGGGCTGTTAGCTGAGCGACTATCTGCGCCGATTTTGCTGTACTAGGCGGGACAGTCTCCGATGTCCTCTTTCTTTGATGATGCATGAACGCCCAACATATTAGCGTCTATTGCTGATTTCCCCGTCATAATCCATTTTTTAGAAATACTAATAACGGCAGATCGTGAACAACTGACCAGTCGCGCAGTTTCCGAAATACTCGTTTCGAGTCTTCGGACCATTACATCTGCCTTATATCAGATCAACAGCTTTTTCCATCACACAAACGTGAGTGCACGAATGATTCCTTACCCTCTCAAGCAACAGTTAAATACCATTCCCACTTAATTACGTGCTCTCCATGCCATCCAGACGAGTTCATTGAAAAATGTGAGGGTGGTCATAATGTAATGGCTTTTCGGTGTATATTAATTAAATTTACATATTAGATATTATTTAATGTCAATTGTTTTGTTTTAAAAGTAAAATATTTAATTATTTCGATGATTACTTATTTACCCATAATTATTTAAAGATAACTAGTAATTAAAATAACTTTTAAAGTTTCAACTCTGAAATTTATGGAATAACATTACCAGTCGGCGAAATGTCGCTGTCATTTTAAACCTAAATAGAGTGAGAAAACTGCATAACCCTTTAACGATAGACTTTTAGCACACTATCTGAAATAGTGAAACTATACTACTCTTATTTTAAAATTGAAATCTACGTCAGAGTGAATATTTGGCTTCGATACACAATTGAAGTTTTTTTTTTTTTTTCCCCAAATTGCCAGGGATGTACTACTGTCAAATCAGCCATGAAAAACTTAGTTACCATTGATGTTTTTATAACTTTTCTTTTCATATTCTTTCGTTATGCCATTCTTACAACTTTTCTTTCGTTTTAAAATGAAATGATTTAATGAAACTCAGCTTACTGGACACTATTTAAGTTTTATGTATTCGAATGCTTTTATTTTGACTTTTATAAACCTGAAACATAGGATTAGCTATTGTGTTTGGGTAAACGATTTGAGTAGGTTTTGATGAACGTTAGCGAGTATGTCAAAAATGTTTAGTTAAAATCTGTAAATAGTTATAGTTTAACTATTCATGGCATAGGCGTAGAGTTATATGGGCCCGTGGGGCTCGAGCCCCCCCAATAAATTGTGAATAGGGGCTAAGCCCACCCAATAATTTACCACTAAATACAGAAAACTAATTTATACTGACATAAAAAAAAAGTATTTTACGCCATTTACAAATGTTTAAAAAAAACCTTTACTTGTACTTTTAAAAATTTTCTTCTTTTGGTTTCAATCATGATTTAGTATTCATTGTGACGGCATGTAACACACAATGTTACTAATAAGCTGCCCTCGCCAGGCTCTGGTTAATTAAAATCAGATTATGCAATGTAAAGTATGTAATGAAGAAAAGTTCAGATGTGTCTAAAATGCGAAAATGTTTTTTTTCCTATTGGATTTTTTTCTTTGCTTCTATTTTTAACTTATAACATGGCAGAAAGATACTACATGGATACTTACTTTACATAGGGGTAGAATTCTATGGACCCATAGAGCCACTTTATGGGCGCCTCCAATAATTTACACTTATACATAGTAAGTCACAGCTGCCAACTACTACGGAATATAATTAACCACTTTTTGTAAACAGTATATATTTTAATTATTTTTTTCAAAATAGTAACCAGCTCGAGCGCGCAGCACAAAAATTTTGCTATATTTTAAGCCGAAAAATCATGTAGAAAAAGTGGTTAATTCTATTCCGTACTAGTTAGCAGTTAAGAGTAAGTTATATGTACGTGAATCAGTGGCGTAGCCAGAAATTTTTCATGGGGAAGGGGGTGGGGTACGACTTCTGCAACTCACATATATGTATACGGTACTGGTGTATGATAAGGGAGTGAGGAATATACATTTTGTATGGCAAAAAATTCCTCATGGGGGGTATAACCCCCCTAACCCCCCCCCCCTTGGCTACTTCACTGACATGAATATATGTAGTTGTGGGGCCCGTCCCCCCCAATAATTTTGAAAACTTTACGCTTATGATTCATGGTCAAGTGTTACTTTATATTATTTTCATTTTAAATTAATCCAATTTCATTTTAAATTAATTTCATTTTAATTAAATTAACTAGTTATCCAAGGGTCAACCCATTTCAAAGAGTCGACCATAAGAATTCTTCTCAGCTAGGCCCTGTTTATCGATCAGACTGATTTCTATCCAACATTGTCAGAACAAAAGATAATCAAGAGGAGCAATGCCAGATGAATTCGGAGAGTGCGATATGACAACCCATTATGTGTGTTCAAGTAGGTTTTCATCGGTTTTTCAACATATGGACGAGCGTTATCATGTTGCAAAACGACTATACCGTGCCTTTTCTCGTAAAGTTATCTAAACTTCAGCGAAGCAACATACAGGGAATTTGAAGCTGATTAAAGTACATCTTTCTGAACAACGAGAATTTTTATTGAATGTTTCAAGAATAATAACTGCCCAGTTTTTAGGATACTTAGATCACTTTTCCTGCAACTCACAAACTCGGGTTCAACTCCTGAGTAGAGTTTGTAGAGTCTCTACTCCTGAGTAGAGACCTGAGAGGGCCGTTTGGTTGTCCCGTCATGGGGAGAGGTGTTGTTGTTACCCACAGGGGTGTGTGGTTACAACAACACCTATGGGGATAACATACCCACAGCGGTGTGTGGATTTCTGCCTATCTTCCCACAGATCGGCAGTGGTAAACCTAAAGTTTATTGCTTTTCTCCCCCTCATGCCCCGCTGTACAGAGAGGGGGAGTACAGTTTCACTTAGAGGACGTTCCCTCATACTCTCTCCAGTGCAACGGAGGGGAGTATTCTACTCCCCTCCGTTAGAAATAAAAATAATTACTGCTTGCTCTGCAATGCTCTTTAAAGCAGCTACAGAAGCAGAGTTGGGTAAAATACATAAAAGAATGTATTTTCGATGCAAAATACAAATTACATTTATTCAAACACAAAAAATTACAAAATACAAAATGCTTTCTAAATTGAAAAAACGCAAAATACATGTATTTTCTTAATACACACAAAATACGAAATACGTCTAAAACTTCAATTAAGTAAAATTTTCTACAGAAACTTCTATTTTATTTTATTACAGTGTATTTTAAGATGAACAAACAAATGTAATAGTAACTTTTTTTTTTTTTACATATACATGAATTTTTCCTGGAATAAATTGCATCTTAAAAGCCATGAAAGCAAAAATGTGTGACAAGTATTTATTGAACGTTATTTTTCAGTGATAATGAATGGAATTGAAATATAAAATTAAATATATTTCTAAACGAAGATGAGTTGAATTATATTTCTACTTTAAAATACATTTATAGCCTTAGTATCGCACAATAGTTATGTCACTGAAAATGGTAGATGGCCGAAGAGTGAAGGTCCCGGATCGGATCCCACCGAGCAGCTGTCGATCTAACAGTCTGGATTTTTGGTAGGTTTTTTCTAGATGTAACGTGAATACGTTTTAGAACCCCTTAGAAAGTTCTCCTACCTAGGCACCCCCCCCCATCCTTGGCAGACTGCCCTAAAAAAGAAAGGGGAAAATTTTAAGGGAAAAAATTCGTTAATATTTACATATATTTACCCCAAAATTTACTTTTCGTTTTAGTTTTGACGCAGGATCTTATTTTAGGCTGGGGATTGGGGCACGTGACTGGGCTTTCCTTTTATAGTTGTCTAGAAAGCACGATAGTACTCAAACAAACAAGAGACGTAACTAAAATAAGTCTTTACCTCACATGTATGCAAAGTTTAATTTCTACCTGAAAAATCAAAGTAAATTATCTGAATGCAGTTTCACAACTCGACGCAATCTAACAAACCATTATTCGACGTCAAGCGTTTTAGTTTTCAAAATTAGGCGCACATTTATTTTCCTATTTAAAAATGAGCGATCTAGTTAGCAAGTTATGCACTAAACTCTGTATAAATTTCTAATAATAAGTCTTGAGTTCTAATCACCATAATAGGAAGTATGTTCGAAAAAACTCCTCTAAAGTTTTTAGGACATCCTAAAATTTAAAACTTTTAGTCAGAAGAAGAAGCGCGCGCGAGAGATTTTCTTTCTCTTTTTCTTTTCGCGAACAACACAATCTAATCGTAAATTTTCAAATGTGTGCTCTTGAGTATTTGGTAGAGCCTGAATATATTTGCACACCTATTAACCGTATCAAATTAGAACAATTGTAACACTAAAATAAAAAAAACAACAAAAAAAAAAAAAACAACCAGTTAACAATGCATTTTAAAAGCGCATCATTTCGTTCTAAATTCATCGTTCTCAATATATTTTTTTGCAATTCCCCTAAGAAGAACTCTCTCAGCAATGTGACCACAGCAGCGGTTACAAGTATCTAAGATGTTTAATGACAAATGTTACATAGCACGGGTAGATTTGTGAAACGGAAATTAATCTTACATTTAAGAGTAATATTCCCAACACACAATTTTTATATTCGGGTGTTCCCGCCAGTCACCCTACAGAGGGTGTTCACGTGCACACACTTTTTGTAACGATTTTGCCATCGATATATATAGGAAATACAATATAAAAAGAATTTTATTTTTGCTAATGTGTTCATGTCTGATAGCCCGTTTCCTTTGAACGCATCATATTACAGCAACGCTGATTCTTCAAAAGATGGAAGACGTCCAGTTTCACATAAAACGTCAAGGAGCAGATATTGTTCCACTCCTCCATCACAATCTTGTTAGTAATATAATCTTTTAGTAGGTACTATACTGAATGTATCTGAGGTGGTTTTTTGAGCCGTGATTATGGCAACGCGCTATACAAGAGGCACTAACTCTGCCGAAGGATGGGAAGGTAAGCCTAGGTAGGAGAACTTTCTAAGGGGTTCTAAAGCGTATTCATGTTACATCTGGAGAAAAAGCCTACCACAAACTCCAGACCGCTAGAGCGAGACAAGTCGCTGCACGATGGGTGACCCGATCCTGGGACCTCTTCACACTCTTCGCGGCCGTCAACCATTTTCAGTTACATAACTACTGTGCGAATGGTAAAGCGCTATAATATGTAATCTTAAAGTAGAAACTATTAATTCAGCTCATCTTCGTTTAGAAATATATATTCTAATTTTAATATATCAATTCCAATCAGTTAATCGCTGAAAAAAACCGTTTTCAATAAAAAACTTGTCACACAGTTTTTGCGCTTCATGCCTTTTTAAGAATGCAATCTATTCCCAGGAAAACATCATGCGTAATATGTAAAAAAAAAAAGTCTACGTATCAACACGTGGAAATAAAATAAAACTAGAAGCGTATCACGCGTACACACACTCTATCTATCTCACACACTTGATTAGTTTTAGACGTATTTCGTATTTTAGTATGTATTAAGAAAATTAAAGTGATATTTGCTATTTTTTCAATTTAGAAAGCATCTGTATGTAATTGTAGTGTTTGAATAAATGTAAATTCTTCTATTTTGCAGTCGAAAATATATCATTTTTTTTTATGTATTTTGCTTTCTTGTAGTTTTGCTTCAAAGAGCATTGCAGGCAGCAAGCAGGCTAAATTTATTTTTATTTCCAACGGAGGCGAGAGTATGAGGGGAGCGTCCCTCTCAGAGTGAGAAACGTCGTACTCCCCCTCTCTAAAACAACGGGGATGAGGGGGAGAAAAAGCAATAACTTAAGGCTTTACCGTTGACCGATGGCTCGGTAATTAGGCCACCCAGTTGTTCACAGAAAATACGAAAACAGGAATTCCGGCTTTTAATAATGATGAACTTCTTACTGTAACAATTTCCTTGACACTCCTTAAAATTGTAAGTCCCGCGGAAACAGTAAAAGTTCCATTTTTTGCATGATATAGGTGAGAGTACATGCTATGTCTGTAGAGTGAAGCTTTCTTTAGACTTATGTTTTTTCAGTTTTAAGTAAAATCAACGACTCAACGAAACCACGAAAAGCGGTTCGTGATTTTCGTGGTGGTCGGCGTTATTTTGCCACTAAGGTAGGGCGTGATAGCTTCAACTCCAAAGCAGTCCCTTACTTATTCTTGGGGATAAGACAAATCACCTGAAAAAATAATATTGGCTGACAAGAATTCGGAAAAACATAAATTTATTTGAAAACATAATTTATTTCATTCGTGCTATAGGCGCCCGTTTTTTGATTGAATAGCACTTTATTCATTGGGAGTCATTGATTAAAAGAACTTTAGGTGTTTTAAGTTTTCATGTGAAATTATGGTAGGAAAATGCAAATGTGGATCGCTTCATTAAAATGTGAAAAACTGATTAAAAACTTCCACAATTTTACGTTTTTTCTCCCTAGGATGACATTACGCAACCATTGAATAAAATTTGTTATTATTATTTTCCCTTTTTACCCAGGCATATGTTAACGGCATTTATTTTACTGAAGATGACCTTATTCCTGTCTCCCACCTCTCTCCTTCTCTCTTTTTACAAAAAGCAAATATTTCGACAAATTTTTTTTGCAATATTGCTTGTACAGAGATCCAGATAATAGATAAAAGCGAATACCTACATTAAAAACCCTGAAATGTTTGAATCTTTTTTAAATGAATAAATAAAAATATATTCATTGTCATAAAACTTAAATTGATCAACACTGTACTTCTCTCGTTCCAAATCTAACTGCGATTTCAATAATATTTAAATAACTGTTAATGTTTATTTTCGTTTTTTAACTAATTTACATCTGTAACAGTAGCAGTTTTTCTAATTCTGTAGGATGTAGTAAATAGCTCTTCTTTTAAATGAAATCTAACATACAATTTCAAGCCAAGAGTACATATTTAGTAACTATCTTAAATAACACAAACATTGGGATAACAATTTAAAAGCATTACGGTGGCAAGATGTGAAAAACTGTTATTTAAAAAATATTTACTTTTAAATCATAAGAATTCGAAAAAGATAAAATAAAGGAATTGCAGGAAAAGTCGAAATTTTTTTCCGCGAAACTAAAGCGGAGAGAAATTTTTTCTCTCTTTAAGAATCAAAAACAAGTTACTTTTCAAATCTGGTTTCACCACAGGTTTAAGCCGCGACCGCGCCCGCTCATTACAGGCAATCACCTAACGACATGCAAGTTAAGGGAGCAAAATATTGAGAAAAACGAATGGAATTTAAATAGACTCGTGTTAAATTTAGGTAAAATAAATATAATATTTTTAAAGGTTAGTCCCTATCATTCATATCTACTTGGCTCACTCCCCTGCGAAAGTGTCGAAGGTTTGTGTTGCCAGGAAAGAGCAGCTCGCGACACCAACTGTGTCGTTTAAAGCTGTTTGCTGGATCGAGGACTTTAGATCCTCGTGTAAAGGAGGAAAGGAACTTCTTGAGCATGGGCACATATCTGAAGCTGCATATATCGCGAAATTGGAACTTTCGGACTACATATTTAGTGTAGTATGGACATTGCCCATGCAGGCGGTGATTTTCAGTGGTCGAGCGGGAATTGTAATTTTACAGTCCTTTTGCTTCATAAAATCTGGCATTCTAAAAAAACCCACTATAGGCGTGACTACTATTATAATTTTTAAAGTTTAAATAAGTAAGGTGGTTAGCTGCTGGTGGCCCGTTACCTTAATACTGGTAAAGCAGATTCGCAAACAAAAATTGCAAATACCAAAGATTTTTCACATAAATATGTCAGTATGTGATACAGTTTGCCATACAGTATGTCAATACGTTGTGTAACTTACTTTGTTGCAAGAATGATGTCAGGAGGTTGTTCAAGGCAGGTTCTACAAGTACCTTTATGTGGTAAAAATGGAAGGTGTCCTTGTGTGTGGTATTGTGGAGGAAATTGTCAAGCCAGCAAGTTGTGCGCTCAAAGCATTTCAAGTATAATTACAAATTAGATGTTAATCTTAAAAATGTAGTGACCATAGCTTAATATCCTCGTCTGTATTGAAAAGACTAATTGTGCAATGACATTGGTGCGTGGCACAATTTTGCTTCATAAGAACGACATATCGCCGTTTGAGTTTATTTGACTTCATAACGAGCCATCGAGTAAAAACTAATGACAAGTACTATACCTTCAATTACAGAAAGTGTTGTTATTAAACATACTCACTATTTATTATGCAATAACATGTTAAAAAAAAGGCTAGCATATGTTGTAAAAAAAAAGACAACTCGTTAAAGTGAGTAGTATAGTCTTATTAATTTAGCAGTTCCTTGTGAAGTCCTTGAAAAAATGACCATACCTTTACCAAATATTACAGGTTTAGGATACCCATAAATATTACAGGTTTAGGACCATGTGAAAATCATTGTTATGGCAAGAAACATGTCACAAATAATATTGGCCAATTTGTGATTAGGCAAAATTTTCACAAATTGTCACAAATTTGCCTTTGTTGTTTCTCTAAGTTGTGATTTGCCTGAATGTTTGCCTAAGTTTGTTCTTCGGATAACAAGCTAATTTATCATATTTGTTAATAATAATTAGTTTTTTGCATTTTCCTAAGATTTGAAAGTGGAGAGTGTGAGTTTGTATGCACATCCTTCAAATTGAAGCACGTTGTATATCGTTGAAACTATCACTGAAGAGATATTAGAATATGTTTAACATATTGAGTGTTTCAATTCAAGTGAATGAAATGGTAATTAAAACATTTTGTAACGTTATAATCAAGCTTTTATCTATCCTGCAAAACTGAATCAATTGAAATTTACATAAAAGTTAATCACACATTTTAAAGAAATAGAAACAATCAACCATACCACTAGACGAGGTATCTCCTTGCAGGACAACCTGAAATTAGTTGAAAAATAAATTTATTACTTATAGATTGAAAATGAACTTCTATTTAATACATACCGTATGTATTAAATAGTTGATAAATAAATATTTTATTTTACTTTTCTAATTTTATGTTATTGTTCAATTAAATTTATTTTAAGGTTAAATAAAAACTGAAAAATTATTAAAACTCTTAAGATTTTGACAGCCAGACGGACAGAAACAGACATCGGTATGTATACTATAACTAGAATT